>JAQFYD010001312.1:0-12676 GCA_034694225.1 Bourletiella hortensis
GGGGCCTGGAGCTAAAAACACTAAATTCTTGTGTAATTCGTCAAGGAGGCTTCAAGATGGCTTCTCGTACGCTGGGTCTCCCATTTTTAAATGAAATCCTGGGGGAACTATTCGGCCTAGCACATCAGATACAATATTCCATGGGTATAGAGATGAATGGAGTCTTTCAAGTCAATTTCCGTAAACATCCCAGCTTACCACTGCATTATCTATTCACCTCGGCCGTGCTTGCTTGCGTTCTTAATTGAATTAATTAGAACAGACCAACGATGTCACCTCAGGATATCAATTAACCATTCTTATGAACGTCAGGAATGCTGGTCTTGACATTTCTATAGTTCGTAACCCTCTGTCCAGCCGAAGCATGGACTGAAAAGTTGAGAAGGGTTAACTGGAGATTCCCTTTCATTAAAGACTGAAAGATACAATTTGCGCATTTGAGCTTCTACGCTGGATCTCCCCCGTCAACGTATTTTGATTATATTAAATCCATATCTGTTGCTGTGCTATCTAAAAATAAACACACCACTGCAGCTATCACAAGTGTAGCCATTGCAACATGGACGTGCAATTGAAGCCCATCACCATGGTACCATTGCTATTGCTCGTATCAGTTAACTTCATCTGTGGATCTCCACTGACAAAGCGGAACATCGGTGGACCTGCAGAGGATTTTAATGTTCCTTTCATAGAAAAAGCTGCAGCAGAGTTACCAGAAGAACGCTTCACTGGTGACCCCGTCTTAGTGCAAACTATTGATCGTCTTAATTCTAAAACCTACTACAAACAAAAGGATGAAACTGGGCAAACAAAAACGATGCTTCAACGTGATGTGATGGATATCTCGAAACCGGTTGTAGTTATGTACAACCGGCAGGAGGCAGATACATTGAGAAATAAAAAGAAGCGAATTTATATTGTTCTTAGGCAGACGGAACAGAATAAAAAGGCTTATTACGTTACCTATGCATACGTTAGGTAAGCCCCTTTTATAGTTTAACTTACTCTGCGGATTCGAATGCTAGTTCAGTTAGTATGTCATTGATGCGGTTGACAGTAGCTGGCCAGATAAAGCAAAGTATTGTGGTGTAGGAAATTTCTGGACACGGATGATCCTGCCGAAAAGCTAGACATCAACGGGGAGTCAGTTCGGATAGAATGGGACACTTGGTGTCCTCGAGACAAATATAACAAGCAAGCACGGGCATTTGGATGGTCGGATGATTTTGATTATAGCACTGAGGTTCAAGTTGAGACTCCGAAGGGCATCAAGGATGTTGGAGGGGGCGTACAAGAGGCGGAAGTGAAGGACCTTTCATGGGGTTTGAACATACATGCCACAGCTACGGTTGAGGTTTCTGCTTTCTCCTCGTCCGGCAAAGGAAAAGCGGGTTGGAAGGAAGCAACGGAGATAGATGCGAGCACCACTATGATCGCTGGAGGAGATATAAGTGACTCTAGTTTTGATTTCTTCGATGATCTTGATGACGACCCAGGAGTTGGACGGATGGTCGAAGATGGCGCAAATTGTACGTGACTCCCTCATTCATTCATTTCTTCTAACTTTACAAGTACTCTCAAGAACCTTCATTTCTTTCACAGCGACTGCAGACTCAGATGGCGCTTCATACTTCCGGACCAAAGACAAACCACTTGGGGGCTTTGGTAACTGCCCACCAGTACCACAAACAGTAGCAGACTTGAACGGTGTAAATGATCCAGAAACGGCTGCAAATTTTTATCTCACCGCACTTCAAAGTCATTGCTCTAAGAAGCAATACAAAAGAATGCTACGACTTTTTAGTTTAGGACATCTCACCATCAATGGAGACCAGACTCTTTCAGTCCCTCTAGCGTGTCCTCTTTTGTACGTGACACTTCGCATCAACAGCTCTATTCTCATTATTTGTTCATTACTAGATTCCCAATTTTCACAGAAAAACTTCAAAACTAACTCGGAGAGAAGCTCGTCACTTGCCTCAAGCTTTTGAGCTTGCCATGGCTTCTCAAGTTTACGCCGCAGAGCTAAGAAACCCCACGGAGAATCTAGTAGCACCCGATGGCACAAAGATTCCTCGGCTTATCTACTCAGCTATCCGATTTGCCCTTCATACTCTTCAAGAAGCTCGACAAAAAGTACCCGCACATTTGATCCTTATCACTCGGCGTTTACTACGAGGCCTGAAGACAGTCCAGGGAAAAGTTCTGAAACATCAAGAAAAACTTAAGGCATGCAATGACTGTTCTCAGGACGAAAAGGACGAAAATATAGCGTCCATTTACAATTTACAGGCCATTCAACAGTTCATCTTTGTCGACTTTGCAGACATAATTAACGGAATTGACCCAGCAAGCGCCTTTGCCAAGTTTTGTAATGAACATAAAGATTTTATTGCTGCAAAAACATCGGCCTATGTGAAAAAATAAACTAAAAGTCTACCAAATGGCAAGGCAAGTTATGAAATCAAATAGTCGGCTTCATTCTTTCCATCTGAAGCTCCAATTATCATTTTAAATCAATCCATCATCCAGTTAAGGTAAAGCACTCTAATATCTGTCATCTCCATTGTGAAGCTGAGCCCAGGTGTGAAGCCTTTGCAGATAAATGTCTCGTATTAATGACTATTATTTCACAATTACTTTGTCATCAAAACAAGCACTATGACTCTTTTCTGTCTATCGTCATATATTGAATGGAAGCCACTTATTGAAGGTAACAGCGTCGTCAATAACCTCTGTCCCAACAGCATAAATTGTTTTCTGGAGACCTCCGTTTAAAATATGCAAATCTGGAGAATTTAATCCCAATTTCACGTCATGGATTGAGCCTTAACACGCGATATCAGATACTGCGTCTGTCAAATCTGAGGGCCTGCACCCAGCCGCTATAGAGGAGATCATAAAGATTGGTTCTGCACTAGATATGAAATCACATCTACAGCTGTCATCATTCTACACAGCCCACTAAACCAGAATAATCACTATGTCAACAGAGTAAAAAGGACACATCTTTAGACCCAATGTCACACAAATTCCTTAGAAATCTTGGATTCTAGGAAAGATTACTACACATGAACCTCTGTGGACTTTTCTTAATGCAACTTTATGTTATTTCCCTAGGACTGTGCTTTAGTAATGCAACTTCATCTTCATGTATGGCATGGATATCAAGCTTGGAAGGACAAGAACTCTTCTTATCTAATAGTAAACAAAGCTGACTCAAGCAAATTGTGTAAAGAAGTTTGAGATATCATTCAAAGCATTCCAGAGTAGCCTTGAGTACAAACTGATACATCGATTGACAGGGTACTGTGAGAAACGTTGGAATACATATGAAAAATACGACTTGTTTCATGTCATACATTTTCTTATACGGATGGATTCTCATGTAAACTAAACAAATCTAATGCGGCTAGCCTCAATGACTTACTTCTATAATGACAGAACTACTTTGCTGCAGTTTCCCTATTCTGACGTCAAAAGAGAGGGAGAGACAGTCAAGGAATCCTAAAAATATCACCAGAAAGCTCTAATTTACTATCAGTGATTATTTGACACCATAGGAATATGTTTCACAAGCCCATTCCACAACATAAGCTTATATCTCATAAACTGTAGCATAATTATAAGCTGGAGCCCTTGAAGGATAATCACGGAAAGAAAGAATGATAAAACTGACCAATGCGTGTATCCCCCAGAAGACTAATTATTTCCACTGGTCCAAAGTCATGATGCATCTTTACTATGGAAATCAATGCTGATCAGACTCCTCATTAACTAATGTGAGGCGCACAGTGTGACCCTACGTTACGAACCTGCCTCATTCATACCTTTTTTATAACCATATTGCTCCTCATCTGTCCAGTGTATCCCCATTTCTTCATTTCTTTCTGAGGCTTAGAGAATTAACGCTGGAAAAATTTTACATTAGAATTACACGTGATCAATTTTCTGTCCAAGTTGTAAAAAACGTGTCCGTGTGTGTCCTGGTGAATGAAAGTGACTTCAGTTTGTACCAGATTAAATTGCAGGGGTTTATCGGATTGCCGCAGATGTTTTGCTAATGGAAGGAATGGTAGGTTTTAATTATGACGTCTTGTAATAGCGTCTTATGATCTGATAAAACAGGCATACCATCTCCCCTCATCGTCCACTTCTATCTAGTAATTTGCAGAGTCCGCAAGTTACTTCAAGCTGTACCACAGCCACAGAGAGATAACGTTAAACCGTCCAGAATAGTAACGGTCGTAAAAATCACGTAGAGAGAGTTTTTAAAGTCAGGAAAGAAGCAGCCATCCGAAAAAAATGAGTACACTTGAAAGAAGTTATATCCCCCAGTTTATACAGTTTCATAGTAATAAATCTTCTGATTTCCCACAGCAAAGTGAAAAATCTCAGCCCGAAGTTATAATTCATTATGACCCGAATAATTCAAAACCACAAGCCTGTGTGGGTGAGACGTATCAACAGAATTTACCTTCAGCACCTTTATACCCGCAATTGATTTCACCTGGTGGGAACCGGAATGGGGACAATGATAGGACACCGCTGTTGCCCAAGAAATGTGCCCCTACGAAGACAAGCTGGATCGGAATCTTCCTTGCCTTCATCTCCGGCGTCTTTTTCACTTTGTGCTCTGGAACTGTCAAGTACCTTACTAATGTTGACCCTATGGAACTTCTCATTATCAGATCGTTATTTCAGGTAAGATGACAATAATATTTGACATAAGTTTAAGGACAAAAATCCTCCATGTTACTGTGACAGCGTATTGGCTAATTTGTTATGGAAAACGTTTGTATACTCTCGAGCTGCACGGTTAGATGGCATTTTCCTTTGTGGTCGTGAACATGAAGTAAGCCACAGCTTTCATTGAAAATGGAAAAGACTGAAATAGAAACATTGTGAGAAATATTTATGCTCTTCGAGGATTCTTTTGTGAACTTTCTTGTTTGTACACAAGCATCAGTTAGTAACTATTCTCGGCTGCGATTAGTTTTTAGTACAACTTTGTATCCAGAAGGCTACACAGAAGAGTTATATAACTGATCACATTAAACTGATAAGAAATCCATGTTGATCCAGCTGAATGAGACGTTGCTGAAGGTTAAAAATAGGAAGTACGTTGACATAACAGGCGAAGATTATTGATAAAATCTCTTCTGATCCCGTAACAACTAGTTTGTTTCATATAAACTAACCATGGAGAAGTTGCTAAAGTCCATTTCATTAAGTCCATGTCATAATGACCAAGCTAATGATGCAAATGTGACTGAATCTGAAGGAAGAAATGGAGGGTGGTTGTAGGAAATTATAAACAATTGTAGTTTATCCTCAGGTTGCGGTCACATTGCCCATCGCACTATGGCGACAGGAGAATTTGCTAGGACCCAAGGGATCCCGATGGCTTCTATTTGCCCAAGGGCTTGTGGGTGGAACAACTTTAGTGCTTCTCTTCTATTCTTTCCGTCTATTACCACTAGGTGATGCAGCTACAATTATTTTCAGGTTAGTAGCCCGACAAACATTCTATCGTTGATGCTCCATTTCTGGAATGAGTTTCTATTAAAAAAATAATATTGAAATCCTTTAATTGCAGCTCTCCCGTCTTCGTCATGGTTATGTCTCACATTTGGTTGAGAGAGCCATGTGGATTTTACAGAACGCTTATTGTCTTCTTGCTAGTCAGTGGGGTTGTACTCATTACAAAGCCACCATTCCTGTTTCCAGTTCCTGCCGGTGAAAGTGAGCAGGAAGAGACGTACAATATACTGGGTTACTGCGCAGCATTATGTGGAACACTTTTTACGGCCATGAACATTGTTGTGATGAGGAAATGCAAAGATGTCCATTTCTCTGTGGTCGTCTTCCAGTTCTCCTTCTGGTCATTGATCATCAGCTCCATCATTTTGGCTGCTTGCGGAGAACTAACCGTTCCTTCAGAAACTGTTAAAGACTGGATTTTAATTATGCTCGTTGGCATCTTCGGTCTATCGGGTCAAATACTTGTCGCTGTTGCCTTGACGCATGAGGGCGCTGGCAGAGTTGCTGTCACCAGATCTCTTGATATTGTACTCGCCTATGTTTTACAGGTAAAGTCAGGCATGATGACACGTTGTTATTTGTTCATGCTGCATGATGAAAGTTTATTGCGTTCTTAGTATTTTTAATCCCCTTCTTCTTAATCTTAACATATGTTTTGTAATGCTTTATCCGGATTTATGTCACAGGTGGCCATATTTGGCGAAGTTCCTAACTGGAGTTCAATCCTCGGAGCTGTCATGGTCATGATATGCGTGATAGGAATGGGCGTGGAGGATATAATTCATAAGTGTTTTAATTCTGTGCCCTAAATATCTAAAAATTCGACATAATATGCTTCTTGCTATCCTCTTAACGCAGGGATATTATTTTTCTCTTTACACTGCCTAACCTCGTGTAAAGTTTGAATCGGAGTAAATGACTCGTAGAATGAATAATAGACAAGTCCTGTTAGAACTGACTGAGACGATAATCGTGGATGTAATTAATGGAAACAATGACGGTCAATGCAACTAGTATTTTTTTACTCCAGTGTAAACTTCAGTCAACGATTTTAGCAATGAGACTCAAGCTCTCGTATGATTTAGCCTACGGTTTCCTACGTATGCAGTAGGCTGGTTTGACTTGCACTGTATTGAGAGAACTCTGCGAAGTAAACTTTGTAAACTGATTGACAATAGCTTTTAAGTAAGTTTTAATGATTTAATTATGAAATATATTCTAAAATAAACGTCTGGAAGCCTTGAACCAAACCTGCTTTTCAAAGACCTGTTTATTAACATTGCTCACATTGATAACGCTGAACTTTCGAGTCGTTCACTTTGGCTGTCTGCGTACCGCAGAAACTCCCTTCCCAGACATATTACGTTCTGTTTCGTCTGGGTAACATAAGATTTGTGAAGTCTGCCCTCAGAAGTCTGGAGACTTCTTCCATGAGCATTACAAAGGAGATCAAACATCCTGCTCATGATATATTTGTCGTGAAATTCTAGCTCTTTCTCCGAATATGACTGTCATTAGGATTCCAAGGTTCTCAAAACCGTCATCCGTGAAAGCATTATTGTCAAGAACTTCGATTCAATTTAATGGCAGTGGTTGCACTTATAATCAAATTCAAAAGTTATCTGTGCTTACACTGTGGGACTTCTACAGCATAGCAGTTCTCATGTGCATACACTTATTCAAACTTTTCTGATTTTCTACCTTTTTGAATGCAAAATTGAATTACGCACTAGAAATTGAATCAATCTTCCCGTGAAGTGAAGCTACTTTACGGAAGGTACTGGGAGCCATGCGTAGCTATCGCTAACACATGCATCTCTATGCAGATTTTTACGTTCCAAAATACGTTCATTAGCATCAGAAAATCAGTACTACACAGTAGCCTGAGAATGGACGACGTACAGTGCAATGAAATAAAGCATGGGTCTGACTATGAAAAAAATACAACGGAATGGGCCATTGACAGTGCGCCTTTTGCATGGTGGGCACACATGGCAACACACGGAAGCTGCCACAAAAGGCATAGCTTACGTTCAAAGGGTCTTGTGGCTCACCGATCCAATTAATTTATGATGTAAAAACCTATTGTAATTTTTATCACGTTGTTTCCTACAGTAACTCAGGTATAAACTTTTCCCCTACAGACAGCATTTGCTTAGAGTGACGACTAAATAGGATGAAGCCTTCGTGGAACCCAAAGTAATAAACGTGGTTTGAGAATAATAACTTTCTCGGAATCTATAAAACTGGTTCACAGTGTCGCCCAAGTGAAAGCAAATTCATGTAGTGTATGAAACACCTCTTCCCAAAATGATGAAAAATAATATCATCCCTTCATTTCAATAAAAGACCTAATTTTATTTGCTTCTGCATAGTCAAAGAACTAAACGAATTTCACGCGGACACTCAATGAAATGATTTCTACTCACCGAGGGTGACTAATAAGGCTGAGGCATAAATAAACAGTAATACCAGCAACCCAACGGATTTCCCATTACTTTCAGTGTGCAGCCAAGGTAAAAGGTACTTTTTGGAGAAAGCTGCATAGATGATCATTGGAATTAGCTCCCGGAAGCTACAAATCTCCCATTACAAATGGCCATGACCACTACATAGCTTACGGAGATTGCTGTAAGGACGTCTGCCTCTATGAGAGCATTATTCATTTTAACAAGTCTGGATAATTACTGGAACTTTACACCGAGGTGACAAAGCTGAATAGGCATAAAGAGTCTGAAAGCACAGGGGAAACTGATTGATTTACCAACCAAATAAAGTCGGTTGATTAGGTAACCCAATATCATGAACCTTTAGACACACGCATGACTATATAGCCATAAATTAAAGCCAGTAGTGTGGGAATACTTCCGTTATATTCAACGCACTTGGCTGGAATCGGGCGAAAGAAATTCCACTTGTTGCGACTCCCGATAATTCCAGACTTCACGGAAACGGCTTTTCACAGGTTTCCGCCTCAACGTATCATTGACTCCATGGATTATGTATGGACAGGCTTCAACCAGCTGAATCGCATCTCCATGTACGCAGATCGTGTCCCCAACTAATAATTTCAGCAGTCTCAGGTGAAAGTTTACTTTTCTGACGTGCGGTTTCCTTCCTCAAGGAAAAACAATACAGTACGGTCTATGCATCTCGCTCGATTATTGTACACAATCTCACATTGCGCAGGATGTAAAAGAAATAAGGACAGCTTATAACTGTCAATACATTTCCTGAGCACCTGATTGCTCCTTCTAGAATGATTAAATTGTAGTAAATTACTGTTCTATACTCATTAACCCCAAATAACTTGCAACCTGTACACTTGGCAAACTAACAGTTTCTTTGGAATAAGTTTAATCTGCGATGGAATCATGTAATGAGGTGAAGCTGTACCCCAACTCACATGTACCATGGGAAGGGCATGTCCATTTGCTACTGTCTATGTGTTAATTATACCACTTGTAATCTGAATTAAGACTATTGCGTCTCAGAATGCTTCCCAGTTCTTGGAAATTGACGTCACACTTAATAAAATTTCTGGCTTTTCCTCCTAGCTATTATTATCTTCCAGCCTCTTCCAATCAGATACAAAACGAAGATATGCTGATGCAATTAAGGTGGGGTGTACAGAATCATGTTATGCATTGCGGGACTCACAGAGGAGTACAGCTTGAAGTTACTTGCGGCGCACTATTCCATGAGTTTCATGGGAATACTTAGTTTCCTCTTTATATCCTCGTTACGTAATGTCCAGTGAAGCAGAAAAGTTTTGAAATGTTATCACACGTTTTTAATTAATATTCATTACTCAGAATTTAAAATTCGTTGTCGGGGAGACGAAATCATGTGCGTCGCGGCCATTGACGCTGGAACGTAAACTCCTAATGAATCATTCATGTTTAATAGTACATCATGTAAAATCATTCAATATCATGATGACGGATCACTATGTAGCTGCTGCATTCAAGTGCAAAAGATGTAGTGAAAACTGCATGGTGTATTTTGTTCGAAAAAAAACTAATTAAAACTTAGATTAAAACAAATCTAATTACCAATTCGACTCATAACCTAGTATTACCAATGCTCTCCCAACTGCATCCGCAGCAATTATGGAATGAAAAGTATGAAAAGTGGAAAGCTCAATATATGGTTCCTCTCATGCAGGAAATATACAGTAGACTGGTTATAGATATAGCTTAGGGGCAGAGAAAGCCAAACACGCACAACTTTATTACATTATTTGCATAAAATCCAGTTCAATGGCAAATATTCCCTCAAGTTCACAAAAAAATTCAGACATAGAGACGGAGAGAGAGAGAGTGATTCCATAAGAATCACTACAGGATTGACTATTAAGTGTGAAAGTAATACATTTTGTAAATTAGGTCACGTTCAATTCTGTCTTCTTGGTTGCCTATCGGATTTCACTGAGAAATCGTTTGCATGCATGTGTGAAATGACTCATAATTCAAGAGCACATTGTGTTGTAAAGGTATAGACACGAGTCTGTCATGCATCATCGTACATGGCATAAAATGGCCATTGTTTGTGTTCGTAAATTTTTATGAATGGAATACCAGCATGCATATTAGGCTTGTCATTTTGAACATGTAAGTGACAATCAAAAGTGGGAATATAATAGAAATGTGTACATGTTCATTATGCCAGCAGACGTCTACAGTCTCTAGAGCAGTAAGTATGACATGACTTATGCAATTATAATGATACCGACGTCTTAAATGGAAGCGGAGCTAAAAAAATTATTCTCGGTGATGACGACAAGGTACTCTGTCTCCATAGAGGCTCATAAGTATCATTACTTTGTGTATTACGAGTGTCTGTGTGCGTTTTTGCAAAATCTGTGTGTGAGAAATCGAAATAATATAATACATTCTCACACTGAACACTGAAGGGAAAGAGTGACATAAACAGAACGATCACCTTTCCCAGCAGTCTGCGCAATCACTAGAAGGCGACAAAGCGGGTCCGGTAGGTTGGTTTAGTATTTTCTGAATAACAAGCCCTCTTCTCCGTTTGCCCTCCAAGAGTCCAAGTTCAAGGCTTGACAGGAAAACAACAAGGAAAAGGAGTCATATTTTAAGTTTCATAATAAAAATAATGATAACAAAGGTGTTTGAGAACCTAATAATAAAGAACCTAGAAGGTTCAGGGTGTTCATTATTGTGCGTAGAAAAGGGAAATGTGTAAAGGGACTTTGTTTTTGTTGTTGTACCACTTAGTCAATTATATCAGTTTACAAACATACAGGGAAGACTGAAGCGTATAGAAAATTTTGGTATTCTTGCCCCTTGACAGTACGCAGTGTAAAAGGTTGGTTCCTCCTCCGCAGCAGTAATGTTATTTCATGGGATCTCCTTTCTTTGTCCACCCTCTACTACTATCTGCACCAAGTAAGTAAGTTGGAAAAGCATCCATAAATGCTCTCACAGTAGTAGTCTCTTGTCGTCTCAACTTGTTGGACCAGTAATCATCTACTGCTCATCATCAACTGCACAAACCTATCCACGCAAAGTGCTCATCTCAAAAATATACATGGAGTGGTGGGAGACCGAATTCTGTCAGTGTTCATTCATCCGTGGAACTTGGTGCACAGGATGATCATGAAGACCAGGACGATCGGAGCAACAGTGTAGTAGTGAATAATGTGAAACGATCCTAGTATAGCTCTCACTATTTTTTCTTCTTCTTCGTCTTCTTCGCCTGTGACATTAAAGGGATCAATATACGTTTATAGCAGAGTTAAACTTGCTTTTGTATGTGTCTGCTCCAGTAATAACAAACAATATAAATTCAAATAGCCCTTTGTACTACTGGTTCGGCTTTGAGGAAAAACGTGACAATAAATATATTCTTCCTGGATCCTGCGGTACATGTCTATGTGCGTGCTGCATGTGTCCCTTTGCCAAAGCCCACCATCATCATTGTTGTGACAAGACCAATAAAATCAATGATCAACATGAGGCTACCAATTGACAAAGTTTCCAGAGCACTTCTGAGAAACTCCCAGTCAAAAAAGTGTCATGTTCAGAGCAAACGATCTGTGGCTGTCAAATCAAGCGCAAGAACGGCAACAGTTAGACCTCACCTGGAACCATTAGGAGTTACATGTCCATTTAAGTCAGCTCAAGCAGATGATATTTACATTCCAACAGGAGGTGGTGGTGGAGCAATTGGCAGAGCAGATTATGGAGGAGAATCATCTTCTCAGTTATTTCCAAAGAGTTCCTCCTCATCAAGAGAAAAAACTAAAAGTCATGTTGGTAGCATCATTGGCAACACGAGCACCAAATCTGTTCTACCTTTCTCCAAAATCCCATCCCCACCTGGCCTTCCACTTATTGGTACACTCATAGAATTCTCCAGATTTGGCGGAGGTACCATGATACATGAGTGGAACCTGAGACATCATAATCAGTATGGTCCAATCTACAAGTAAGTCCATTTCCTTGTATCTATAACACTAAAATGAATTGACAGTCCCGGTTCTTCCAATAAAACATTGTCATTTGTCAATTTCAAGGGAAAACATTGGAGGATCAACGACGCTTTTCGTCTCAGACCCTGAGTTATTTAGTGACGTTGGAAGGGAAGAGGGACGGTTTCCGGAAAGTCTCAAACAAGCCCCATTCAAGCTTTACAATGAGCTTCAGCCCAAGCACCAAAACCGTGGGGTCTTCTTTATGTAAGTATTTTCCATGTTTTTAAAATCTTATGAGGTATTTAGCAACAAGACAGTACATTGATCCCACTGAAAGAGTTTCCATAGTCGTGTGATAATTAAATGCGACTAATTGCGTCCAAAAGGCGCTTTAGAGTATCTTGTACATATCCAGGAGCCATCGTGTGTGATTCAACATTAGTCTCTCTCAATGCATCTGACTCCAGTTGCTAATAATCACCACAGGTCATCAACGATTAGTTTCGTCTGGAAAACACAATCAACTGCCTGTCTGCCGTATTTTCAAAAGAATTTCAGAAAATCAGTCTGACTGATCCATCGCGCTGGGAGTAAGGGGTGATGGCATTGCACGAATGTTGATTACTCTCTGCCGCGAGGCCTGCTAATGCAGATAGGTTATTCTCCTGTGTAGTAAGTGTCAGTAGCCCG
>JAQFYD010001313.1:0-12676 GCA_034694225.1 Bourletiella hortensis
ATGTTCACTATAGATAGCACCATATTAATTTCATATTTTAATAATATTTTGAGTTATTAGTCAACTCGTTACTTAATCTATTTACCTTTATTTCATTTGCTTTATTCCTTATAATATTCTTTTTCCTTTTCTAATAATTGATAATATTTATTTTCATTATTTATAATGACTTGCTACCTAATTGTTGATTCAATTCAAAAAAAATTTTTATGACTATTTTATTTCTAAATTTCTCTGCTTCTTAGTATAACAAAACTCATAATTTTACACTCATGATGTAAAATTAAATTAAATGTTATTAAGTTAAATTATAATACTTGAAGTTTTATACAGATAATAATGTATAAGTATTAATAATTCAAACTTATAAAAATGAAATATATATTTATATATGGCTACTTAATTAGCCTGTGATGCTCTAATATTTACACCGGTGTTTTAGAAAAATAATTATAATTTTAAACTAATTAGACAGGATAAACTTTAAAAAGAATGTAAATATTACAACTTAATATTAAAAAAATCTATTTTGCATATAAACTAATAATTACATCTCTAAATACAGTGTAATAATTTCTAACTCAACTTATCTATTGTATTTGTAATCTTATATAAAAACTTTTAAATATATGATTATTTAATGATAAATATAACAGTTGTATACAGAGATGTAAAGAATTGGATTGCAATAGAATTGTGGCCAAAAATAAGGACCGATTATTATTGCAATTCCTTTTTGAGAATTGTTACCAATAAATGCACAATTGGTGCAATTCTTAGCAATTGGAATAAAATTTTGGCTTTACCTCCTTACTGGTAGCCTAACGTCATTATGACGATTATCACTAAAAATTCAACCAATTTATCAAACATTAAATAATAAGTAAGAAGCAATTAAATGTATAAAGTGGTATGGATGTGGTAGGTGTGTTTCTATTGGGTTTGGGTTTGGTTTGGTATTTAATTTTCAATTAATTTTAATTGACATTTAAAAAAATTGTAATGATGACGTCGGGCTACTTTTACGACGGTATAGCCGATAAATGTATTAATTTAAAAAAATACTACTCGAGAAAGAATTTAAATTTGACCATATTACAAGATTCATTTCAATTAAAATTCAAAAATCAATTTTAACCCAATGCGGACGACTTTTACAACCGGCTGTACAAGGACCACAAAATTTTTTAGCAAAATAAAGTCAGTAGTGTAACAAATATAAAAATTTTTTTGAACGCTACTTGTGATTTTTTGTCAAAAAAGCGGTTCTTCCGCAAAGGGTAAAATATATATTTACAGCATTGATTGTTTTATATTAGACATAATATTGAAAATAAACATTAAAAAAATTATAGTAATTTATTCAAAAGTATTGAAGGTCTTATTATTTCACTAAAATAATAAAAAACTTAAGTTATAAAAATACCTATAAGTAATATTTTATACAAATAAAAACAAAGCATGGAATTCGATAATTTAGTCATATAGACAGATTTAGTAAATTTTGTTTTTAGTTTTAAAAGTATTTTTAATATTAATTGTTATTAATATAGAGGGTTAATGATTTAAATAAAAGAAATAGAATGGTAATTAATTTATAATGGGACTGATTTTTTAAAAAAGTAATATAAACCTCTATAAAAATAATTTATATAATTATAGTAACTTTTTATATTTAAAAAGTTTAAAGCGATTTTGATATATAAGACTATTTTAAATTTACTACATAATATATTATAATTTATTGGCGAAAACTTTATATATCACATTTATAGGCAATTTTATGTATATTATTTTATTGATATTTATACTATATTGCATATATTTTGTAAAAACATAAAACTAGCAACAATTAATAAATTAAAGAGTTACTATATTAATTTTTTGAAAAAATAATATTTGATTAAACTTAAACCTCATTATAGCAAGATCAAAAGTATAGATCATACAGGGATTTATTATCATTATAAATAAAAACATTTACTTAATACTGTTTACTAAACAGTGCTTCATTTAACATAAGCGATCCATATTTTAAAAGTATATTTAAAAATAAAAACATCGATTGAATGTGAGATAACCTGGCATTTTTACTAAATAATTTAACATTTATTCAACAAATTCAGTTGATAAATATTAAATTGGATTTGAATCAATTATAGAAATATTTTCCATTGAATATATTTAATAAATCATAATATATAAAATTAAAAGGGATTGTATAAACCATGTAATTTAATAAATATGATGTTCGTATACATCAAAAACTTAACAGTAAGCCAAATCAATATGTAAAAATAACATATATACTTTTTATAAAAGTTACCAAAGACAAATTAAAAAATCATCAAATCCTAAAAATAATATAAATACAATAAAGAATTTTAAAAAGAATATTAATGAAAGAAAGGAAAAGATTTTTTATAGAAAAATTATTAAAAATAATAAAAGAGAATCCAGATTACATATATTGGAGTTCAGATGGAAAATCATTTATTATACCAGATATGGACAAATTTACAGAAATAATAATAGTAAAATATTTTAATCATAATAATAATGCAAGTTTTTTAAGACAATTAAATGTTTATGGTTTTAGAAAAGAAAAATCTATTAAATCTAGTCCTTTTGGTTTACATAAATATTCTAATCCTTATTTTATTAGAGATAGACTTGATTTAATGAATCATATAGAAAGAGTTCCAATAAAATCTAGAAATACTGATGATGAATATAATTTAAAAGAAAATGAATGGAAAGCAAAATTATTAGAAAAAATTAAAAGAAAAACAAAATTAAGTATAAATGATGAAAATTATAATCAAGATTTAAATATTATTTTAACTTGTTTAAATGAATTTGAAAGTTTTATTAATGAAAATTCATTGATAAATAGCAAGAAATTGAAAAATAATTTTGATCTAAATAAAATACATGAATTTAATCAATCTATTTACGACAGTAGTATAATGAGCGAATCTGAAGGCGATAAAAGTCTATTCAATCAAAATTCATCTATTGAATCTGAAGATAGAAAAAACGCTTACATACAGAATAGACCAATAGAAACAGGTGAGTCATCCGACAAAAATAAAACTGAATATGATCCTAATATTGGATATTCTATATTTGATAGATATTCTCAAAGTTATACAATTGATCCAAGAAGAATTTAAAATTTCATTAAATTTTTGAAACTTTTTTATTTCTTTTTTTACGTTTGTAGATTCAGTACTGTGATTTTTATAGGGAATTTTCTGCCCTTTAAATTAAGAATGATCCATAAATTGAAAAAATTCAAAATTCAAAACGCACGTTTCGTGTGAAATATAAAAAGATAATTTTTAAGTTCTTTAAATATAAAATATATTTTTATAAGCTCATTTTCGAAAAAAGCGGGTTTGGAAATTTTTGTTTTATATTTAGGTATTTTGGTTTTCTATTATACTTTTTCCAATAATTTAGAAAATTGTTTTTAAAAGTCATTTTAATAAGATATTATTAAAAATCTAAGCAAAAAAGAACAACACATTTATTCGTTTGCTTTTATGTGTTTTTAATTTTGTTTCAAAATTTAATTTTCAATTTTTTGTGCCCTTTAAATTTAACCTGTTTTTGTAATAAATTTCTATAAATTTAAATAATTAAATCATTCTTACCCTCTATATTTATATTGCCCTACAGATTTAATTTTTCTTTTTATTAGCATGCTGCGAGAATAAAGTGAAAATTTAAAATAAAATGTGTATATGTTTGTATGGAGGCTAAATTTTAATTTTGAATAGTTTAAAATTGGTTTTGTAATATTTTTTGGCTATTTGCCCTATAGATTTTGAAACACCCAGCTAAATTTGTACCCTATAAAAATCAGACTACTGTAATTTTTAATTTTTTGAAAGGATAAAAAATTTCATTATTAATACATTAATATTCATAAGATGTTTTGTTTTTAATCATTGCATTTTAAATACAAGCAACATATAATATCAACTAAAAAATAATCAAAATGAGACAAAACTTAATTTGAACTACAGTACTTTAATCTTTTTTGAGGTCAATAAAAAAAGATAACTAAAATTGATTATAAAAATACCATTATCAATGATAAAAAGAGTAGCTTAAACGATTCAAAATGCTTATACTTTAATGTCAAATCAATAAGAAATTGAAATTAAATAAAATAAAACTACAAATTTTATTAGAAATAATAAAACTTTGAATATCGGTTTGTTTAGCAAAATTCTGACTCATATAATTTTTTAATCGATTGGTTGTATTCGTCTTTGGATAAAAAGTATTATCTATCTTTACGTCTTGAAAAGCTCAAATTTATCTTAGCATTTATACTTGCTTATACAAAATATGATCTAATTGAAACATTCTTTTATCAAGCTAACCAAATTAATTGGTAATTTTTCTAATTTTACTTATACATCAAAGTTAGCATAATTCACATGAAATTAAAAACATAAAGGTAGCCTATATAAGATTACAGTATTTCATGGATTATTTGCGCAAAAAAATCAACAGGTTATTTGCGCAGATCGCGTGTACATATTGTGAAACATGTACAAAGCTGAAAAATAATTACAAGCAAATAATATTATGAGAAAATATTGACTTTATTTATAAAATGATCTATTAACAAATAATTATTTCTGTGATCTAATAAATGATTAAATCATTGTTTGATCAGGTGTAAAACTGATTTAATAAAAACTTGATTAAATAATGATAAACAAATAAGTGTTTTATGGTGACAATTTTTTTGTTTTATTAAAAACATCTTTTGATTTTATTATTACAATTAAATATATGAAATTATATCATTGTTTATATCTGAAACATTTTGCGCAAATAACCTGAAAATAAAAAATTTGACGGGTTATTTGCGCAAGATCGTACAAGATCGATGTACATTTTGTGCGCAAATAACCCATGAAAGACTGTAGTGTCTTTTGTAATTTTCCTGCATGATAGTTTAAATTTGCATTATTTATACTTTCAAAAAAGTAATTATATTCTTTATTACTAACCTCAATAAGTATATTTTTATGTAATTTTGCATTAAATATATCAACAAATTCTTCAATTTCATCTTTGCTATCAAATATTTCACCCTAATAAGGATATATCAATTTTCCTGTGATTCTATTATATCTAACATTTATAAATAAAAAATTTCACCCCTTGCTATAATTAAATCATCAAACCCATGATTCATTTTAATAGAATAAGTATTTGCTACATAAGGTATTGGCCTAAAAACATATTTGCAATAACTTTAACTTACTTTGTGGTCTATTAAGAATAGATACTAATTAATCAAAATAATAAATTCTGTACTTAACATATATAATAAACCATCATAATGTATGTTTTAATAATTTTTTTACTTTTAAATGCTTTATTTCTTCGGATTGTTTTATATTTGACTCAGTTTATATAAAAATTTAGAAATACCTAATATTTATTTAAATACTTAATTACTTATTAATATCATATTCTATATTTTCAAAATTTTTTGTTATCATGTTCTATTTTTGCAAATATGAAAAAATGTACTTTTTTGTTAAAAATGTTCTATTTTTGTAAATTCTAATAAAATTTTCTTCTACTTTTGTCGAAATGTTCTAGTTTTGTAATTTTTAACCCAAATCTCGTTCTATTATTCTAAACAACTCAATCAATAAATTCTTTTTATTTTTATCATCGTGTTTATAATAACATTACAATGGCTAATATACACTGCCACCTAAAAATTATTGACCAGCAAGTTTAGAGATCCATAATTATTTTATTTGATAGTTCTTTTAATCAAACAAACATTTAAAATTGGTAGGCCAATTGCTCGAATATCAAGATATAGAAGTACTTTTAATTTATTAAAAATAGATTTTAAAATTAATGAAGTAAAATATTATTATCAAAAAACCTTTAATTTAATAAAAAATGCAAAAAATTGTATTCTATAGTTAAGTTTCTCGCCCTCATGAACGAAAAACTCATCAATTCTAATATTAAATAATTCATATAAATTTTTGGTTTTTATCAATATTTTTGCAAATTAATTTTAATTCCTTTATTAAGTCGTTTTTGTTATAAACCTGATTTTTATATAAATCTTATGGAATAAACTCAATAGATATTCAATAATTTTTTAATCGGGGATTTGAGTAAGTCAATCTATTATTTCAATGCTTTCTTTTTGCTAAAAATGTATTTGTCAATTTTGACTGATGAATCGGTGCATTATAGTGCTGCCATATGTAATTTTTCTACCCATATTCATTTACACCAAGGCAGAAACACAGTATTTAGGTGATGTATATATTTTTTTGAATCATATTTGCCTTCTGTGAATTCTACCTTTATATTTCCATTAAAAGTAATTGCGCATAAAACCATTATACTTCCTCCTCTTTTTTGCCTTCTTAGTCTGAAATTTTTTCGATTCTTTTGGACTTCCGCTTGACATGTCCTTAAATAGTATCAAAGACATTAAAAGAGAATCTCCTTTTGTACGTGAATACAATTTTTGAATAATCAATTTAATTACAATAACATTCATAGCGAATATATTGTTTTTGTTAAATTATTTTTACTTAATAAAACGAATAATATAAATTATTGTATACATATCTTAATTTATTCAAACATATTCTCAATGTTTCTCTAAATAAAATTATATCTAACTCTCTGAGGATCTTATTAATAAATACGAGTTTCTCTTTTTTATTTATAAGCTTAAAATTTTTATCAATTCTTTTAGTCAGTTAATAGTTAAATGCTTTAGGTCTAATCGCTTTGTTTCCCAACCTTTTTTCTTTTATTTTGCACCATATTTATGACTGTATTGTGAGATATGTTTATATTTCTTGAGACCATTCTATAGTTCCTATGTAGATTATAAAGCTTTCCAGCTTTCAAATTATATTTATATCATTCATATGTTAAAACTTTTATATTGTCTTACAAATATATAGTTCTTGTTTAAATATAAATGATAATCTAAAATTGCCAATTAATTAATTGACGCCCAAAAATTATTATATCAATATACAGTAAATTACGTTAAAGTTAAGAATAAAAAAAATAAAAATTAAAAAAGCTAGCTTATCTTAAAAAATTTATTATTAAACATCAAACATTATATGAAGTAAAAATTATTGGTGATTAATTTTTAAGTGACATTAATATCTCACAAATTTATAAATGAGTTGATTGTTTATAATGTAAAATGTTTATTTTTATAGTTTTAATCTAGATAATACCTTTAACTTATTTGCTATCAAAAAATCTTCATTTATTGTTTAATTAAAAAGCTATATACAACTCTATATTTTATTTGTTCGCTGGTTATTGTCGTTTAGCTGCATTCTTATAATGCATTTCATTGTTCTTATTTGGCATCAAAAGTAAAGTATATATACTTTTTGAAAATACGCTACTTTAGATATTACCGATTCAAATTAAAAAATTGTTTCTACATGAATTCATTTTGTTACTAATTTTTTTATTTATTTTTATTAGATCTCCAATCTCTAAAGATTTTCTGTTGTTTATACTTTTTATATTTTTTGTAAGTTTCTTGTTTGATTAAGTTTATTGATTAATTTAATAAACATTATTATTTGACAACAAATCTTTTTCATTTGCATAATCGAAATTTATTTTTGAATTATAAAATATAAAATTTTAGAAATTTGGGGTTCAATTGCATTGATTCATAAATTTATTAATTATTCTACAATATATATAATTAAAATTAATATTTTGTGCTTGAAAAATGATGTTTAATTGTGTTTTTTTCTAAACCAACTAAATCTTTTAAATTTTCTTCATTTTCTATTTTGTTATTTAATTTTTTACAATCAATACTATCATGATTGTCCTTTTTGAAATATTTGCATATTGCAGGAGTACCTTTGTTATTTTAATGCATAGGTACATCAAGTAGAATGGATTGTCTTGGTATTAATTTAATACTTTCTTGCCGTTTCAAATAAATTAACTTATCCGGAATTATATATTTTGACATTAATTTAAGTTTTTATTTTTTTGACTTCTCTACAATTAGACATTTTTTCTCTTATTAAAAATTTAATGGATGATAAAGAATCCAAAAGAATCTAATTTTCATAAAATTTTTTTGTTATTTTATCAGTCAATACAATAATCATCAGATGATACTACTGATACCTTTAAATTCCATTTCTTGTATTTTCGCATTATTTCGGTCTTTTTTAGTCTTAAATCTAATTTATAATGCAAAAAAATTTGTTTTTTATCAAATTTATTTATTGAGAAAAAAATTAAAAATAGTCTTCTACGCTATGAATAATTCATTTATAAAACAAAATATAAATCAAGCCGAGTAACATTTTGAAATGAACATCGCATATACCAAAATTACAAACAACAATAAACAAATATTAAATAACAAAGAAAGCCTATGAAATGGAAATAGAAGATTATTACGAATATGAAAACTAAGATAATAACAAAACTATAAACTATTTAGAAATATACAATATTTTAAAAACCAAAAAAAGCCAAAAAGGATCAACCAAAAAATAAAAGAACATAAAAATTACAAAAAAGAATATTACAAAAAAGAACTTTATTACCATATAGAACATGCATTTAACATGCAATTATATTGGATTTAAATTTTACTAGTCCTTCTCATAAGGACATAAGTTACCTTTTAAATAAGTATTTATAGAATGCAATTTCTATTAATTATAATGCAAATTTATTTGCATTATAAATTGGTTTTAAATGCAGAGAAGAGCGCAATAGTGCGGAAATCAAAGAAGTAAAATTTAAAAATAATAGTATTTGCATCCAGAGATTATTTAATTGGACCGGCATAATTACAAAAATTTATGCAAAAAATTTAATAAAAGAAAAAATCATCATTTATAGAGAAGTAAAAGATATTAAAATTAAAATGCATGACCGTATTAATTTTATGCCGGGAGCATTACTTTATTCAAATAGGTTTGAAAGTATTAAATAAATACTAAGACAATTATTTGTACTTGGTGATCCTATGCATTTAGATTACGAAGGTGCTCCTGCAATATGCAATATTGTAAAAAACAATCATGAAATTATTGATAGTAAAAAATTATATAACAAACTAAAAAATAAAGACAATTAAAAAGATTTATTTAATTCAAAAAAACAATAAAACCGCATTTATCAAGAAAAAAAATAATTTTAATAAAATATATATTGTATAATAATTGATAAATTTATAAATCACTGCAATTGAACCCCATATTTCTAAAATTTTATAATTTAAAATTCAAAAATAAATTTCGATTATTCAAATGAAAAAGATTTGTTGTCAAATAATAATGTTTATTAAATTAATCAATAAACTAAATCAAACAACAAACTTACAAAAAATATAAAAAGCATAAACAACAGAAAATCTATAGAGATGGGAGATCTAATAAAAATAAATAAAAAAATTAGTAACAAAAAGAATTCTTTCATAAAAAGAATGAATTATTTATTTTAGATGATCAAAAATTAAATATTGAAAATTCGAAATTAGTTAAATTGGAAAATAAATAAAAACAATTTAATAAAAACGATAAAACTGTTGATAATTTATTTAAAAAAGTAAATTCAAAAGATGATTAAATATTAAACAAAGTAAATTTATTAACAAGTAAGTCTCAAGAAATTAAAAGAGGGAAAGAAAGTCATTATTTATCAGATCCCAGTTCAATAGAGAGCAAAATAAAGTTTAAAAGATACAAAATCAATCTAACTTTAAAAAACAAAAACTTATGACAATTAAAAAAATCAAATTAACGACTAAAAGAGCCACAAAGATTTCTTTACAAAGAAGTAAAAGTATTCAAATTTAAATTTAAATATCAGCGGTAACGCTTATGATTGAGTCCCTTAAAGTTTATGACCTCAATACAGGAAGGCTTAAAGGCTATCAACGCCTACTATATGCAATCGAAAATATAAAAAATTTTTTTGACTTATTGGGGCTCTACAAGAAACAATTAGCGAAATCAATAACATAGAAAAAATAAAAATACAACTTTATAATATTTATTTAATGAAAAAAGGCAGTAGCCTATAATTCAAAATAATTTGAACTCTTAGATTCAATATCATGTACATGTTCAAGAATATTAAAAGCAAACTTATTATATTTAAATTAAGAAATTATAAATCTCTACAGTATATACTTACCAGCTACAGAAAACCCCGGTATGTATATATACACCCATGTTAAACAATTATTGCTCACTTTACACAGCAATAATTAAGAATCATAATTATAAAAAAATAATAGAAATTGAAATATCTATCACAGAAACAATAAAAAAGTACATTTTTCAATTTTTATATAAATTGATTATTTGCTACAAAAACGGTTAAACTTTATAAATGTTAAGAAATTGTGGATCAATTTATTTAAAGTCAACATAAATATGAAAATAAAAGGTTTAATAATCAACTATTTGGCTTTCTAGATGTATTAGCTCTAACAGTCTTATACAGAATGTTTCATAAATTTTTTTAATCTTTTCTTTATGAATACTTTAAAAAACTTTCTTTATTTCTTTTATTAAACTTTTTTCGTCAATAAACTATTATTTCTTGTAGATCTTATCCTGAATCATACTCCAAACGCTTTCTATGATATTTAGGTTAGGATTTTGTTGCAAGTTAATTAAGAACTCTATATTTTTTCCTCTCAAAAATTCATTTTTTATTTTTGACTTATCTTTTGGTGCATTATCATGCAGCCACAAATAGAGCTTTCATTCATATCCTTTATTGCATCATAGCAGAAACACTTTATCTAAATAACGGATGTATTTTTGTGAACTATAAAAATAGTCTATAATCTTTAACTTGAGGTAACAATTTCCTGCCATAGCGCCCAAAACAATTGACCCGCCTCCTTGAATTTTGAGGTTTAATTTAAGTATGTTTGGCGTTTGGTTGATCTTTGCATTTGAAAATTTCAAAAACAGTGTACGGTCCATCTAGAAAACCCCATTTTTATACTTTAAAACAATATAAATTTTTATTTCTAATAGGGATTTTGAGTAATCTCTGTTTTCTTTGAGTTCTTTTTATTTAAATAAAAAGACTTGTATTTTTTCGTATACCTAAGGCCTTGCTCTTTCAAATGTATACACAGCTTATTCCTTGTTAAATTAATTTGATGCCTCTAGAGATAATTAAATAATCAAAAATTTTCTTTTTTTGCTTCTAAGCTAAATAAACTTCTCAATTTTTTGGTTTAGTATTTTTTTAATCCTTTTGGTCTTTCTGGTGCTCTAGTGGTTTGTTTTTCATCGTTTTGTATTATAATTCTTACTGTTCTATAGGCCCTTTTTCTTTATTTTAGAAACCTTCCTCATGCTTTTGTATTCAAGGTAAATTTTTTAGATTTTTGTTTAATAGCTTCACTATTAATCTCCTAAAATCTGTTTAAAAATATTTATACATTTTGTATTTTATATTTTAATAATTTTTAATTTATTCATATTTGATCATTAATTGATTTACAGTCATTAAGTAATAACACCATAAATAGAATAATTGATATAAAATCTTTTTTTACCTAGGTAATTATATGTCTAACATTATTTATATAATTTTTAATTGTAGTTATTGCCATGTAAAGTGAGCTATAATTGTTTAACAACAGTGTAAATATACGCAAAAATTTATGTCAAAATAATAGAATAAACATAAATTAATATTATAATGAGAGATTTTAATGCTTTATTAAATCCTTAAATTGATCATTATCCACCAATAAACTATAATAAAGAAAAAGCGTTACTTTTAAAAGATAATATGGATTGTTGAAGTAAATAGATTTATAGAGAACTTTTGAACCTAATAAACATATTTATTCCAAAATAAATAAAAATTCAACAACAATAATTAATCTTATATATGTAAATTCTTTACAGAAAATAATTGTACTAATACTGAAATATCTCATTTAACAGGAAGCGATCAATTATTTTTAAATTGTAATATTAGAATTTTCAATGCTAAACAAAATTAGAGAAAATGGGTATACAATGATATATATTTAAATGAATCTTCCCATCAAATTATTAAAATAGAATTATCAGACTTACAAAATTTTATAGAGTTAAACAAAGATTGGTTTAATTTGAAAAAACAGATAAAAAGTTTTATGCAGAATGACGAAAAAATATATATATAATAACGACATAAAAATTATATACATAAAAATAGAATGGATAAATTAATAAAAAATGTACTTAAATAAGATAACGAATTGGAAGAATATCATTTTGAAAAATCGAGATTAAATAAAGAATAAACTAATTTTGAGAACATAGTATCCAAAAAATATATTATTTTGAGCAAAAGCAGACAAATTGAGAATAATGAAAAAAGTACGAAATATTTCTATAACAGTTTAAAATTAAAAAACAATATTAAGTGTATAAAGTCATTAAAACACTCATCAGGATGTATAAAATATAACCTTAATGATAAATTGGCTTTACCTCCTTACTAGTAGCTCGACGTCATTATGACGATTTTTTAAAAATTCAACTAAAACATTATAAAAATTGAATAATTAAAATACAAAAATAAAAACCACAAACCCAAACCCAAACCCAAAAAATGGTAT
>JAQFYD010001314.1:0-12675 GCA_034694225.1 Bourletiella hortensis
CTTACATGAAGGAAGGTTAATTTTTGATACAATAAGTTTTTTTAACTTTTCAATAAACTCGTTTTACCAAAAAAATAAAAATTGTTGAAATTAAAAATTGTATTTATTTTTTACAATAAATGCTAAGTGCATAAATCATTATTTTAAAAGTATATACAGGCATACTATTATTTTTTTTGTTAAAACACATACTATTAATTTAAAATATACTATAGATGACTTTAAAATAAACTTTGATATATTTTCTTCGGTATTTTTTAATTTTCGAAAGAGATTCATGCCAAATTTTAATTTTTTAAGCGCAAATAATTTCAAACTGTTTCAGATAAATGCAATTTTTGAGCGCGATTTTGTGCCCCCCACTTATTAGATTATAATACTCATTATATCAATGCCTACAATTTCAAAAAGGATATTTTGTTTACCTTTTCATATATAATTATTCTAACAATACTTTTGTATGGAGTTAAAACTTTCATTTGTATATGTTCTTTCAGTTTTTACATCCTTTGCTGATATCAAAAAAGCAAGTACTAACACTTCATGAAAATGCTAACAATTTAGATCTAATCAATTAAATTCAATATTTTTTAACTAATTTAAAGTTTCAAACATAAGTATAAATGATGTAAAAAGATATACAGTCAACTCCCGCGATATTGCCCAAAACGAGGATTGCGAAATTTGGGCATTAACTTGAGGGTGGCAATAACTCGGGGGTTTTGTAAAAAAGTGATAAAATATCTAATTTGTATATTTCAATATAAATAAGTGTATAATCTTATGAGATTGAAATTTTAAAGCTAATTTAATCAAAAATTCCAACTATTTTCATAATATTCGGCTATTTTTAAATTGTATACCTTTGTTTTCCACTCTTGAATGCGAATTTCTAATGCTTTAATATGTTCTAGATATTTTGAGCTGTTTTGTAATGGACACAGATAATTTTTTAAATTTATAAAACTATAAGCAGAAAAATTATCCATCATGAGCAAGTTTTTGCTAATAGTCGATGATAAATTTTTGTAAAATTTTTTAGCCAATTAGTGAAAAATTTAAAGTTAATTTAAGATTTGAATTATTTTCATAATCCACTAATGGTAAATGATTAAAATTTTTAAAACCCCTTGGATTGGCAAATTTTGCTATCACCAAAGTTTTTATTTCACCGTAAAAATTTTCATTGCAGCAAAAAAGAATAGAAATAGTCTTATATTTTTAAATCCTCTCCTATATTTTGTAGTTAGTGACTTTGAAGGATCAAGTTAAAAAAACAGTGATTACAATTATAAATATTTTTGATCGTACTTCTAATTAAATTATAATATTTAATAAATTTATCCTTATCATTTAAACTGTTTGCGGCAAAACAAGATATGATTTAAATTTACAAACACTGCTTCAACATTTAACTTTTTAATTTTTATACCAAACCTAGATTTAAAACTTGATATACAACAATTATAACAAGCAAAATCCAAAATATTTACGCTTTCCATTTCGTGTTTTGCTTTTTCAAATATTGAGGTTTCCTTTAACACGCAGTCCTTATTTTCAACATTCACAATACAATCATACGGAATATTCTTCATTTCTTTATCTTTAGCTTTAGAATTGATAAATTTTCTTTTTCATTAACAAATTATATATGTTTTAATTTTTCTTTATTTTAATTATATGTGATACTATCCTACGTACTATCCTAATATTGAATTTTGAACCAAAACATTTTGCTAATATTTCATGAGATATAATTTTTTGTCTTAAATAGTAATTAATCATATTGCTTTTATCTTTATTGCTTAATCTTGATCTTTTATTTTTCATTTATTCTCGATAAAACTTTTTATTCTTCTAATTTTATAAAATTTTGGGCATTAAAGCCGGGGATTACATATAAAAATGAAGATTTTATTCTTTTGAGGGCATTAAAGCGAGGTGGCAATATCGCGGGGGTTGACTGTAATTAAAAATTAATGATAATTGAAGAGTAAAAATAGCACTATGTCTCACAAAGAAAATAATTTTTATGATAAAACGGTTTATAAGCTGACAAATATTTAGTAAACCACATATTAAGAGAAAAAAACTAAAAGTATTATTATTTCACTAATATTTAAAGGTGTAAATATCTTGACATTCTATAAAGATTGTGTTTAAATTTTTTGATAAAATTATTTGTATTTAGAATTATAAAAATTATAGAATAAAATTTAAATAAATATTTAAAAAATTAATCACAAGTCTACAACAATAAAACGTAGTATAAAAACAACCACATGTACAATCTCATTAATAATTTAAATATATGTAAATAGATTAATTTTATAAACAATTAAATAAAAATTGTAAATGCCTCATTCTTAAAATCAGTTATTAAAATTGATAAAAAAAATTTAGAATAGTCAACCGTTTCAGATTATAAGCATCAATAACATAAACAGAAAATTAAAAAGTAGTTTATTTTTTAATTTCGATATTAATGGTGTTATTTATTGATTTTTATATATAAAGAATAATACGAAAAGTAAGACCAAAACGAAACATAAACCAAGAACAAAAAAAACTAAAAACAGCATTAAAAGCAGACAAATTTTATTTAGATTTATTTTAAATATTAAAAACAAAATTTTTTTAGAATAATTCGATAAATTCTATAGTCATAAAAAATTTAGTATAAATATTTTCAATACTAAATTAATTTTTTAAAATGATTAACTTATTGATATTAGCAATAGTAAGAGCAAAAGAACAAGAAGCAGGCTTTCTTTCATCGCCAGATGGATGTTTAAATGTTAGAGATTCAAATGGTAAAACAACTTGTACTAACAACTTTTATGTTTCACAATATTGTAGTGGTAATAGAGGAAATAAGGTAAAATATTTGAATGGTGTATTTAATTGTGATGATAATGAAGTTAAATTTACAGAATCAACTGGAGAAGAACAATATTCTCATTGTAATAATGGCAAAATTAAAATTGTAGATGGTGGTAGTGAAATTGAATGTCCTAAAGGTTCAACTTGCACACCAACAAAATCAGGGAAATCTAGTATATGTACTAAAAAATTTAAGGAAGGTCATCGTGATGATGGGTTTATACAGTGTGAAAAAAATAAATATGTTTTAAGATCTGGAACTTATTTACATGAAGGATTGGACTGTGGTGATGATATTTGTATTGATGTACTTGATTCTTGTCTTAATAATTATAGCAAAAGTCGCATGCCCTTTCAAGAAATAGTTGGAGACAAACCTAATAATTTAGATGGAGAAAATACTGATAATTTAGATAGAGAAAATACTGATAATTTAGATAGAGAAGATACTGATAATTCAAATAGAGACAAATTTATCTCTTTTGATACTCACGGGAATGATGTAAAAATATTAAATAAAAATTTGGATAGAGGTATTGTTTATGGTGTAACAAGTAAAGTTATAGGTGCAACAAGATCTAGAGGAATAAATTTATTTCGTTATAAACCTACTTGTGAGTATGGTATAGCCTTTTCATATAAAGAGGTAAGATTTTACTTTTGTTTTTTATCGACAAAAAATTTGTCTAAAATTTTGACAGAGTTAGAAGATTTTAATAGAGGTGAATATACTATTGACGACTTTAGGAATCCTTATTATAAACAAGAAGCTGAAGTCATAGTTGATAAAGATAGAGCATTAGTACCAGACCCTAGAGAAGATGAAGTAACAACAACAGAAGATGAAATAGAAGGTAGAATTAGTGGAATAACAGATACAAAAAATAGTAATAACTTAGTACTTATCTTGACTATAATTGGTGCTACATTAATCTCTGGTTTAATAGCATTCTTCACATTCTTTGATTTCTCTTCCTATTATACTCCTACTCATCCTGTAGATCCTACTGATGTAGTAGAACCTATTACTGATACTGCAACTTCGGAACCTGAAACTGAAACTGAAACGGAGTCACAACCGCAACCAGTAGTTGAAGTACAGGAAGAGAAGGGTGAAAGCAAATTTTATACTATTTATAAAATGCTTAATGAAATTGCTGGTTTTATTCCTAGTGTAATGTAATTAACATTACTAAATTTTTTTACTTTATGATTTTATTTTTTATGTTTATTTTTCATCAGATGTATTTTTTTTATTTTCTTTAAAAAGACTTCAGATTTGGCAGAAAAATTTCAAAGATGTTTTTTATTGTTAAAAAATTAGGATTTATTTAAAAAACCTAAAAATGTTCAATTTAGAAGACATTGATTTTAGAATTTTACAAAAAATAACTAAATACAATTAAATTAAAATAAAACAAAATTAAAATGCATAATTATTCAAAAATACATTAATCAGATACTACTAAGCCATTAAAGGAAAAATATTGTTCAGATTCAAAGCCATAAATGAACAAACCTTTGGCGTTTTCGTATCTTTTTGTTTTTATTGTTTATTAGTATAGTTGTTGATACTTTATATGATATCTAATTTAAGATGCTTTCAAATTCAATGTTTCTGTTCATCTCTATTTCTTAATGTAGTATATCTCAATCATGAATTTTATTATCTGTGCTTATTATATCATGTCTTCATGTAGAATATATATAGTCGAATATTTTATAGCATAAAGGAATCTAATATTGTGTTTTTTGATGGTTTTAAGTTTGTGTTTGATGTTTTATTTTGGTTTATATTTTATTATAAATTTTTTCTTTTTATTATATATTTTTAATTGTATAATATTTGATTTTAGAATTTAAAGTTAGGATTAAAATTTTTTTTTGCCATTTATTGTAAAATTTTATTATAAAAAAATTACGTGTACTAAAGTGTTAATAAGAAATCTGTATTTAAATTTATTGATAATTTATTGGTTTGTGTAACTTACCAAATAATATTATTCCTGGAACATTCATATCTCAAATCCTTTGACTTTATAATTAAATAAAAAAGTAAAAGGATACCATATTTTTAAAACCTTAATAATTACAACGCAAAATTTTTTTGAAAAGTAAATTTATTAGCTTCTTTTAATGAGAAAACACTTAATGTTTTACATAGAAAAATTTAAGTTACTCTTAAGTGATAAAAATTTTTGAAAAATTATTACAAATTTTTACGAAAAATGTAGTTATAAAAATACACAAAAGTGTAGTTTCTATTTATAGATGACTATATTCTTATAATTGTATTATTAAAGTATATCAAACATTTAACAAAAAATTTATTATAATATACAAAGATTCTTAATATATAAAAATATCTCAAAAACAAACTACAGATATATAAAATCATGTGGTTTCAATTTTTAAATAAATACGCATATAATCAAAGTCTACAGTTTACCCCTTTCCGGATGAGAGAATTTTCAAGAAAAGTTCTTTGTACTAGGAAGCACATAAAACATCATTTTTATATCGTTTTATGCCTTTATGTATTTTTAATACTTTTTTATTATTAAAATTTTTTCAATTGGATATACGAAGCCGTGTACAGCCAGTTTTACACATCGTCCAAAATGAATTAACAATGCATTAAATGCAAAAAATTCAAACTCTAAAAATTTATCAAAATCATATAAATAATAAATGATTTTTTAATCGAAATATAATAAATTTATTATATAAATTCCGCATGTTTGTAAAATTTATTATGTAATTTTTCAAATATGCCAATTTACAAACATAGAAACCAAAGAAAAACTAAGGCTTAGGAAAAAACACAAAATTTTTTAAATTATATAATGTGACATAGCATAAAAATTATTCATTTATTGCCAAAGCAAAAATAAAAATGATAGATCATTGTATCATAGTTTTGTTTATTAAGGTTGGATATATCATTAGGGGTCTTGTGGTTCTTTTATAATTAATGTTTTAGATAATTCATAGTTTGCATTAAAAATTTTTTATTATTGTGATTTCGGTTTCAAATCAATTATTGAAAAATAAACATTGCCGAAATCCAAATGTGTTGAAAAATAAACAATAAAAATACCAAATTTCAAAATACAAAATACAAAAAATAAACTAGGGATATATATAAGTTTAATATTAAATCTTTTCTTCAGTTTTTTATCAAATAAGTCAAGAAATTCTACACGTAATGGAAAATATTTTAAAAGAATTACGGCTCAATTTATGCACATTATAATATAATAAAAATAAATACGAAAGATCAAATTTAAAAATATTGAAAATGAACGATAAGATATTAGAATACAAAAAAGAAGAAAAACCATGTTTTCCAAATAATTTTAATAACATAATAATGAAGAACAATAAATTGTCTGAATTTAGTTTGGATAAAGAAGAGTCGAATTTGTATGTTTTGGATTTATCTTTTAATAGTTTTTGTTCTTTGCCATCTAAAATCAACAAGTATTCCAATTTGACTCAACTATTCCTTAATAACAATAAAATATCTTTGTTAAATAATGAAATATTTAAACTAGAAAAGCTAGAAATACTAGATCTGAGCAATAATAAAATAAAGAATGTAAGTAATGATATAATAAATTTGAAAAGCTTGAAATGTTTAAATTTAAATAACAATAGGCTTACTGAAATACCATACTCAATTGGTTATTTAGAATTAGAATGTTTAAATTTGAAAGATAATCCACTAAAACAAAGATACAAATGCATCTTGAAGCCAATACTAAATCAAAAAAATACATGTAATCATTTTGATTCTCCGACTATACCAATAAAGAATCCTAGAAGATATATTAATAATTATTTTGAATATGAAGAAAGTGATACAGAATCGACTAATTCTTCTATATTTTATGATACTTGGTCATCTTGTAATACAATTCATTCTTATTTAAATGATAATGTAGATTTATCATTAATATTAAATAAGTTAAAGGATTATTTCGATCTATCTTTTGATATTGAAGAGAACGAAAAATTAAAAAGTAAGGAAATAAAGGATGAAGAATATAGAAAGAATATTATTAAAGAATTAATTATAACAGAAAAGACATATGTACACAATTTGAATGAATTATATTTGATTTATATGATGAAATTAAAGGATTTTAAATTGATTTCTAAAGATGATTTTAATACTTTATTTAGTAACTTGGAAAGTATTAAACAATTTCACCAATCCAATCTTTTACCGATGATAAAAGAGTTTAAAAAAAATATTGGAAAAGCTATAAAAACATTAATACCATATCTAAAATTATACAATATCTTCATATTAAATTTCAATAATTCTATTAAAAAATTGGAATTCTTAAATTCTAATAATTTGAAATTTAGACAATTTTTACGTGAATGTAAAAAGAATTTAAACCATAGTCAAATTAATCTAGAATCTTATCTATTATTACCTATTCAGAGAATGCCACGATACAAACTATTGTTGATAGATTTATATAATCATACAAACAGCACAGACGATGATTTTGAATACTTGGAATACTGTATAAAAGAAATAGATTATATAATAAAGCTAATAAATCATAATCAAAACATTGATGATCACTCCCCAATCATAAAAGAATTGGAGATGAAATACGATTTAAACTTATCAAATTCAATCTTGCTAGATTATCAAAATACTATTCTACATTCTATAGTTCTTTTAGATAATAATAGGGATATGGTTGTCAACAATACTAATACAGATACCACAGTTTATTGTTTTAATGACTTTATATTATTGTGCTCTAACGATATATTGTATAAGATTAGAAAGAATAGTTTGAGTATTATAAATAACAAGTTTGTAAGACTAATGTCGAATGATACGATATTTTATTTAAACTATAATAATAGCTTTGCTAATTGGCAAAATTATTGATATTCACATAAAGATCGAGTACTGTATTTTGATTTGGAAAGTAAAATTTTGAGCCTTTATGCTTCATGAACTTGAAAACTTTTATATTTTTTTAATTAACTTGTCAAATATTAATAAATAATTTTTGTAAATTTGTGAAATTATTGTGTTTTTGGTTAATAATTTTTTAAATTTACATGTAACACTTATAAAACTACAGTCTTTTGTTGTTTATTTGCGCATATCGCATGTTAATGTTATGAAACATGTATAAAGTTGAAAAAATAAATGATAAGCAAAAATAACAAAATATTTTGCTTTATTTATTAAGTAAACAACTAATATAAATAAATGAATTATATGATTCGATAAATGATCAAATCAATATTTTGATCAGGTTTAAAATTTATGTAAATTAACCTTGATTTAAATATGGTAAAGAGATAAGCGTTTTATGTTGATTTTTTGTTTATTTTTACGAATGTTTTTTATTTTTTGATTTTATTATTTAAACTATCCATGATGAAATTACATTATTGTTTATAGCTGAAACATTTTGCGCAAATAACCCATGAAAGAATGTAGTTAGCTTTAAGTAAAATCGAAAATAGACTCTTAAACAAAATAATATAAAAACTCCCGCTTCTATTAAAACGTTAGCATTAATGCTTAGAACTTTTCTATTAGTTTAAAAAATTATAAATCGATTAAATGTTACCAATAAATAGTCTTATTTATACGTATTTATAGTTGTTCTAAGAATATTAACAAATATAAAAAGCTCAATAATTGCGTTTAACCACTTGTTTTATTTATATTTTGGTCAATAAATAAATTTGTGTAATGTTTTTACAAACAAAATAATATCTTCATCTAGTGTGTTTCTATAATTCAAATAAGTGTATTAAATTTAACAATACAATTAAATTCAATTATTAAGTCTGAACTATGAAAATTAAAAAATTATTGAAATTTAAACAAAGTTTTTCGAATTACCAGCATGGAATCAAAAATAGAGAAAATAAAAGGAGACTTCGAATAAAACTTAATATTAGAATTATATTAAAGACTAAAAAGAAATGACGATGATGTTCAAATTTCTAAGGCCCGATAATAGAATTGATCCTTGATTCATTAAAACTGATACCAGACTTTATATTTAATTTTCTAGACATTCTTTCTATACTTTTAGTAAGTTATTTTTAAATAGCTGACCTTGAGCTTAATCAAAATACTTACTATTTAGTTTTTGCTAATACAATTTTAACCCTTTCCGTACGGCTTGCACAACCGGTTGTACAAGATCCCCAAAAATTTTTTGTCAAAATAATGACGTATGAGTAACTTTTATGTAAAACATTTACTCTGAACATTATTTGTAAATATTTTTCAAAAAGGTCCCTCGTACGGAAAGGGTTAAAATCGATTTATGTTATTTTTAAAAGAAATCTTATGAATAAATTACCGCCGTAGTGTGTAAAAATCTATATATTCCACATGAGTTGACGTAAGTATACCTTTTTTCATTAGCATTTAACGTTTAATGAGCTTTCTTTGTCTTTTTATGTAAAATACTATTTAAAATAGAATATATTCTGGATTGGAGATTTGTAAGTCCAAAAGTTTTTAAAATTTAAATAAGACAAATCAATCATATTTTGAATATGGTATAAACATCTTATATAGATATTTATTAGTTAAATGATTTTAATTTGCATTATGTGTATGCAAATTTATGAAAATAAAATAAAAGTTGCATTAAATTGCATTAATAATTTTACAATAAATGCCAGAATAAGTTTTCTAATTGAAATAACAAATGAATGAATTAGCAGATATTTTAGTATATGAAATATTGAAAAGAGTATATAAATATAAGTACAAAGAATTAAATGTATTGAATAAAAGCCTATTTAAAACTATAACACCCATTTTATGGAAGAGAATAGACAACGGCCTGTGTGATAAAATTATAACTAAATATGGAAACTACATAAAATCTATGTACATCGATGAAATAAAAGACATGGATGAAATGAACTATCTATTAATAGAAAAAAGGTTAAAAAATTTAAAAGTTATTTACTTGAACAATAATATAATGCGGAGTTTAACACACATGTTCAAACTAGAGCACACAGACAAAAGTTGTAAATCATGCGTATGTAAAAATATACTTCATTACGAAGGAAAAGTTACAAACATTGTAGAATATGTCTATTTTGATGAAAGCATATTATATGATTATGTTATTGTAGATTATGATTGGTATAGATCTTATAAATATATAGCCCACTCTAAAGTAAATAATATATACGGAAATGTCAATATTGAATGTGACGAATTAAAATTGATAAAACCAGTAAAAAAGCTTTTTCTTGATATATCTCCTTTAAGCTATAATAAATTTTATGATCATATAGTTAAAAATGATCATTTAGAAGTATTGCAAATAAGCTATGAAACTTATCTCTCTCAATACGAAGATGAAGATGATGATTTACCAGTGAAATATTTTGATTTAACCAAATTCACTAGATTAAAACAATTTGGACTTTATATATGTAACTATCAGATTGATATTTTTGATACAAATACAAAAATGTATAATATAAAGAAGATACATGTAAATTTTGCAGATCAAAAAATTATTAATCTCATCTTTAAAAATTTTCCAAATATAGTTGATTTAGGTTACAATGAAACCTATATAAAACCTGATAGGAAGTTTATTGATAAGTTTCCTAAGATTAAATACTTAAAAGTTGGTAATATAAAAGAAAGTTTAGATGAAGAAATTTATTCTACTTTGACTCATTTATGTATACACTTTAGTTATTTAAATGGTCTACTAAGTGAGTTTGAAAATTCAAGAGCTACAAAATTAAATACATTGATATTATATGACTACGAGAGTGTAAATCCTATTGAAAATCTATACAATCTAGTTCTTGTCCGCTGGCAATTATATTTTACAAAGTTCAAATATGAATTTGATACAATAATGACACAATATAAAGGTTTAAAAAACTTTATTATGGAAGTTGGTGAATTTGAATTCAATTTAGGTTTTGAAGTCTTTATTATCCTTAATGAAGAATTAAATAAACTCAAAAAAAGAATTCCAACAGGATTTAATATAGACAAATATTTGAATAGTAAAAACATTACTGATGTAACACTCCTAGAATACTTTAAATATAGTTACAACTTTCCTGATACTGATTTTCACGTCAAAATAAATCCTCATGTCAAATACATACAATAAACAATATAAATTTTTTAGTCGAATGCATTTCAATAATAATAGTTTTGAATTATTTTCGAAATGAAAATATAGAATAATGAAAAATATTATAAAAAATAATTCAGTCTTTCATGGGTTATTTGCGCAAAAAATATACATAGATCTTGCTCTATCTTGCACAAATAACCTGGCAAATTTTTTATTTTCAGGTTATTTGCGCAAAATGTTTCAGCTATAAACAATGATATAATTTATCGTGGATATTATAATAATAAAATAAAATAATAATAAAATATTGAAAATAAATAAATCAAAAAATCTCTATAAAACACTTATCTCTTTATCATTTTCTAATCTTGGTTTTATTACACAAATTTTAAACTTGATCAAAGTAATGATTTGATTATTTATTAAATAATACAAATGAATGTTTGATATTAGTTGTTTATTTAATAAATAAGGCAATTTATTTTTTATAATTTTTTGCTTATAATTTGTTTTTTTAATATGGTACATGTTTCATAATATGTACATACGATCTGCGCAAATAACCCATGAAAGACTGTAGTTCGTTAAAAGAGCTGAAAATTTAAGAATTTTATTATAGTAATTACTAGAGTAAACAAAAGTTCAATTTCATATTGTGTTTGCATCTTTTAAAATGCTAAAATCTGGTATGTGTTTTTCTCTGGCCCTTTTACTTTTGAAGTTACAAGTTTTAAGAATTAAGATTTTTATGTAAAACTTTTTGATGAAAAATGATGTAAAACACACAATTTGGTTTTAAGGTTACTCTATTAGCTTTGATAAAGGGGATTTTAAATAAATTAAAATAGTACTTTATCAAATTGATAAAAAATAATTTTCAACATCTGCTTTTCTTCAAAAGTCCCATTTAGGTTGCATTTTTTCAATTTTAAACTCGCAAAAAACTGCTTTAGAAATTTCGGTAGACAAATTTTTTACAAGTTATTTAATTAACTATAGGTAATAGTTTTTAAGCAAACTCCTATTTTTGGCAAAAAAGTTTGATAAAATTAAGATAACAGTCTTGTAGCATTAGTACATATTGAATTGGCTGCGAAAATTAAATATTAAAGCACTATTTCTGATTAAGTTTTCACTCAAACAATTTACTGTAAGTTTTTTATATTTAAATAATACTCAAATTATATTTTGATTATCTACTTGGCTTTTAACCAAAACATTAGATGTAAAATATTATTATTCTTAATTTTGAACACGAATAAAACATGTAGCTATAATACGACTGAATCTTACATTTTGAAGAATAATCGATCGTTTTTTGTTTAAGAGTTACAGAATTTTAAGCAAAAAAGGAAGTTCTTGATGTAAAAACGTGTTTTTATTTAATTTATCGGTACCCGGACATTTGTCCGAACGGACACTTCGCCGACGGACATTTCTCCGAAAATATTATACAAAAATTTTTTAAAAAATTGACTGCAGCAATATTTTATATATGGTTATATATGTCTTGGTCTCGAAGAGAATGTATTATTTCGAGGTTTTATATATTTATTGAACTTTATTAAAATAAATATTAAGAAACCATGTCCTTATAAGTTGTCCATCTTATCATATAACACTTTTAGTTGTATGACATAAAAACTGTAGATATATA
>JAQFYD010001315.1:0-12674 GCA_034694225.1 Bourletiella hortensis
AATTAAATTCCAATAATAGCTACGCTCACGTGCAAGAATGTAACAACAACACGTAAGTCAGGTAGGTCGTCATAAGTCACATTTGCGCGTGTCTAATAAAATGTTTTGACAAATCTCGTTATAATCCATGTAAAGTTTTTTTCTCCTCCCCAGATTGCACTTCTTATGTTTGACTATCCGTAAAACATCTTTTTTATTTCCTATTTTACAACAACAGCAGGTAGTATCTCGACAGTTGCCACTATCTCAGTCAGTCCAGCTACTAAATGTGTGTGCAGTTACAGGAGCAGAAGGAACAGCAGGAGGAAGGGCATAAAAATGTACACGTAGCTAAGCTACATGATGATGATGAGAAGCCTATCCAACTCTTAAACTAACTTACCTTACCTCACAAAAATTCTGCTACCCATGCTGCTTCAAATCGTACTAAAAAGTTTATATACGAACGCCATACATACACATGCTTCCAATGCTCCTCATGCTCTTTCTGTGTAGCAAGACAGACCAAAAGGAGAGAAGATGTAATATGAGGAGGTTCTTCTATCTAACTGACTGAGTTAAGAAGAAAGCTGGAATGAACCTAATATCATCGTAATTCGTAACTTGAGTACCCCCTCATGTGATATCTGTATTTCATAATGTAATAAGTCAACAAGGAGGAGGGAGAAGGAGGAGGCTGGCGACAAACAAAAAACATTTGCCGACCATCATTTTACACTCATAAAACTTGCCTCAATTTTTTTCTTCCTCCTTCTCCTCTTCTTCTCCCTCACAATTTAATTCTATTCCACAGGCGCGCAGGGTGGTGATGACGGTAATAATAACACATATAAGGTGCATGTAGTTATGTGGATGTGAAAATGTGTAAATCACAATAATAGCAGCATATACACACAACACAGGGAGAAGAGAGGCAAGCGGGCCGCCGTCGCCTGTCCTAAAAATGTAATTTCATAGAAGATATAAAAGTGGATAATAATAAAGCATGAGGATTATATTTTTTTCTCTGTGTTGTGTAAAAATATGTGAAGATACTATTAAGAATTTAATGAGAATGTAAATAATGACAGGTTGTTGATCTGTCTGATGACTATGATGATGATGTTGTTGATGATATTAAACAAATAATATGACTGGAGGACAAGCCAATTTGTGACTTCCGCTAAAAGTTTTCCCTCCTGCCCCTCTCTTCATCATCAATTATTCTCATCCTTTACCAACAAGAACGGAACGTAAAAGGCCTATAATGCTGTGTGCTACATATCCATAGAAGATTATTATTGTTATTATTACATAATAAAGGGCTGGCTGGAACCCCCTTTATATATAGATTCCCTTCCAACACTATAATTTTCTCTTTTATTACATTGCACAGGCACAAAGGAGCAACAATACAAGACTGCTTGATTTATGGAATATTTCCAAATGTCAGCACAATCTAAATTATCACATCTTCATTCACATAGTTAGAGGCTACCCTTGAAGCGCTGGACCCTTACTTTCATAATAATAATATAGTTTCCTTCCCACGCTTTCAAATGAGTTCATTTTTGCCATTTTTATGCATAAGCCGCCACGTTTACAGTCCCACTGTCTCCGGAGGATGATGATTCAATACTAAGAAAATTGCTATGAACTGAAGAATACCCTTGAATTCCTTAAAAGTCTACAGTTTCGCAAAAAGTCTGACATGTGACTTTTCATTGATTCCCCCCAAACACTGACGCCACTCATTCATAAAAATCCGCATGCACAACTGAATCCTTTACATTACAAATTCAGCAATCGTTATGTGCCTAAATGGAGAGGAAATGTTGAGCTTAAAATCCATCAAAAATTCCCATATCCGACTCATTTCCAACAGAGTTTTAGCAGACAGAAAAATACTAAAAATGATGAGAGCAAACCAGGTACAAGAAAATTGCCTGGTTGGAAATGATGATGATAGCTCCTTTCTGTTTATTATTTGCTCATGACTGCCTGCCTCCCTGCCTGCTGCCTTTAACTCCACACTTTTTTCTTTGGTAGCTACAGCTACTATTAGCTGCACAGAAGCGTCGGACTTTTAGGCCCAGAAAGAAGACAGAGAGGAGGCAGATGAGAGGAAAAATAAAGAATAAATGTGATGTTCCATGAAAAAAGATCTCATCTTGTTGAATCTTTCTTTCACTGAAGGAAGATGATGATGATGATGATCATAAGACAAGGAGTGAGCTTATGTCTATAACAGATGATATGACACACTCCTCCATAAGATTTCCATACAGATCTCCTTTTCCTACCACCAATGCTACCACCACCTCCTCCTCTTCCTCTCCTGCCAGATTTCCACAGTAACGGAGGGAAATTCCTTGTAAAAACAAATAGAAAATCCTGATGAAAAACATTATAAGAAGAGCGATACATTGAGAATGCGATACAAGAGAGATTGAATGCAATCATCAGACTAAAATGTCATGCTGAAGTAAATGGCAAGAAGAGGACGAAAAGAAGACGACGACGGAGATGAAGATGAAGGAGGAGGAGAAGAAGCGGTAGTTAGATGTGTGTTAATTTTAGAAGCAGGCCGCGTTCCTCAAATGAGTAAAGTAAATTAGTGTACACAAGATGCATAATGGGCGATTAGGCAGGGCACACAATTTAGATTTTTTGGGGAAATTCTTTCATACGCTTACAAAATCTTGTACAACACACATTGCTGCGCAACATAATACAAATAGCATGGATGGAGCAGCAGCTATGTCTCTGTATATACTATAGAGCTGTACACACTCATCATGAGCTTTTATTTTTAACTATTTTGGCACTTATAACATCTACAGCAGTGTCTATGTGTAGTGCTATAGGAGGAAACCAACTGGAATGATTTACCAGATGGATGGATGGACCTGAGCAATTCAACTTTTCCTTCACACAACAATAATATTCACTCATTAATTTTGCCAATCTGTCCTCATAAATAACCATTTTTATAAATTAATATCATCGCATTCACCAACCAATACTCCTGTATGCCCACTAATAGTGCAAATCCATTTTATTATCATAACGCCTATGCTAAACTGTCTATCTATCTGCCTATGAGTAGATTTATTATTATGCAAGCCAGCACACACACACTACCAAGACGAAGATCAAACGAACCTCCAAAAGATCCACTGTGACAGGTCAAAAGGAGCTTCAAAATTAATGTTCACTTTTATAAAGTGATAGGGAAAAAAATCCGGACGAGTTGTCTAAACAAGTCTTTACGACTGCCACGAAAAGCTTTATATCCTCTTATTTGAATCACATGAAAATCATCAAAGGGAATGATGATCAAAAGTAGTATAGTTGTTGAAAATTCATCATCAAACTCCTCTCCATATTCTCCAATGTATTCATAGCTAGTTACTATATTGCATAGCACTGGTATGGCGGGGAGAGGTGAGAATAATATTATTGATGCACGGAGTGGATAGGAAAATTTCTATACTAACCTTTCTTCTTCGACACAGGACCAGCACCGGAAGCTGGGATGCCATTATTTCCATCCTCGTCACATTCCAAGTGACGACTTGGCCTTGCTTGCTTTCGACGTGACATTTTTCTCCTATTGATAATATAATAATGACGACGAGCCGACGATCAAGATGATCCAGAAGATTTCCCTATGCTTCTTCAAACGTCTTCTTGATGATGATGATCGTCCTTATCCACTGGACACAACAAGTGCACATTCGGAACATTGCAGTCACTCATCACGAGAGAAATGAAACTCCAAATGACGATGATGACAGTGGCGATGATGACGACGATGACGACTTCCGCATATATTCGTATATTTGTCAGTTGTCACAGTTGTTGTTCAATCCATCCAAAAAAATTATCCAAGCGAGACACTAACAATAGAAACTGACACGACAATCACTTTGAGGACGATGGCGATCGTAGTCCGAACGATGAAATTTTTAACTATAAAATCCAGTCTCACTTTACACACAGTTTCTATAACACTCAGAAAACACAGGTGGTCCGACGAGGTTCAATATGATTCTTTCTATTCATATCCATATGACACCTTAGTATTTTGCTCACTCCGTCAAAGTGCCGGGTATTAATCTGTAAAGTTATAAATAAAAACAACTGTTCAGCACATTCATATTAGAGGGAAGGGATGATGCTGACGATGATGACGTTGACTAGGAAATTATGAATATGATGACAGCAATATAATGATAATTAAATGACAGGAGGAAGTGTGTGTGTTTATATATGTCTATAAAGTGAGACGGTGACGACGACGACGGTTCGACAGTCAAAGGAAAACTGAGGGACACCGGGAAAAGAGGTTTACTACACACTCACTGTCTCTCTCTCTCTCTCTCTTTCAAAAGCTTTTACTTCTCTCCCGGACAGTTGGAGGAGTAACAGCAGCAGCAGCAGTTGGAGCAGGAAGAAGAGGAGCAGGAACGGAGAGTCAGTGATGTGGGACATGCTTCCCTGCCATGCTCAAATAATATCGCAGCCGAGTTATTAAATTGGCGTCTAAAATTCCAGCGATTGCCATTGGTTCATCTCGCAACATTAATATGAAATATCCACCCACTGTGTGTGCTGGAGGTGGTTGGTGGACGGGTGGACTTTCGGATCCCGACATTCCCCGATTTTTCCCACCAACAACATTTTTGACAGTGTGTATTTTCTCAGGAGGAGCAGGTTATACCTTTGCTTGATCCCATCCGCTCTCTTCTCCTTCTCCTCCTGCTACAACTAGCTCCTGCTTCTACTACCCGTTTATATATCTTTCTCTCTCTCCTTTTACGAAACATACACACTAACTTTTTTACACACATATCGGGAAAGACCCGCAAAAGGGCTTTTGTCTACTACTTTTTTTCTCCTGTCTACTCCTCATGTGCGTATGAATTTGACCATGTTATATAAAAGCACCGTTCCTTTTCGGCCTCATATTATGATTCTTCTTCTATACTCCGTAACTCTAATGCCCATTTTTTCACATACTTTTCAACAACTTTGTATCTGACTAACTTCTCTATAAGAAATTTGGCTTGGATTTCTCCTCCTATTTCTCCTATCCTAATATACACAGAGACACATGCTATCTTTCTTTGCCCACTATCAGTTTTTATTTCTCGTTTAGCCCGTTTAGCCCAATACACAAATTACAAATTGTCAGCAGTATTGCACTCTAACACACACATGCACAAATAGCTAAACGTTTCTTTCTCTTCCGCTCTACTATACATGTGGAGTTGGTGCTGCTGAAAACTACCAGGCCGGAGGAGCTAAGTCATAAAACCGCCTACTCATTTCTTCCGCCAATGTAACTGTCTTCTCCTCTAGCTCTAATCTCTTTTATGATTGATCACTCTGCTAGAGCCAACCCACAGGGTAAAACTTTTGATCATTAACTCAACATACGCATTTTCCCAATCCGAAGACACACACACAGTTCCTCCATAGTCACAATGTTTATAAAAAATCACGAAAATTTGAATACAAATTCATATAGAACCGGCACATTAAACACCAACGTCATCATCATCATCATTTCTGTACTGCGGAGAAAATGACCAGATCTGTCATCTACCTTTTAAAGCAGATCTACTATAGCTCTGTTAAACTTCCGATTGACACTTGACCTACACTTGTTCTTTTTCAATGTTCTTTGGCAAATGTGGTGAATAGGCCAAAAAAAATCTCCGAACATGGGGGATGATGATCATTCCTTTTGCAATTGGAATTGCTAGTGTGTGTGTTCCTTTGCGGCACTTTACACTACTGCTACTACTACTGGCACACGCACACAGTAGTAGTTTGCTGGAAGTAAATGATGAAAGAAGCACATGGATGGGATCCGGCCTCACACCGTCACACTCCTTAGGGTTCCTCTCTCTCACTCAAACTCAGTCAGTATAAAGTACGAAGAAGAAAAAGAAGACGAAGAAGACGACCCCAGACTTTACGTATATTTACTTTATATACTAGCAGGTTTTACTTGTGCAACTTAAACGACCAGAGAATGTTCGACAATGTATTCAAGGATGAAGTGATCCTGAGCGTGGCCAAGAGCCAACTGTTCTCTTACCCGAATTCTCTGGTTCAAGCCCCACTACTTTTCTCTCTCTCTCTCCTTCTCACTTCACTATGCACTCCATCCTTATGCGTTTCACTATTCTATAATGTATGCACTACTCATGTTTTTACTTGCCTTTAAAGCACCAAAAGTCTTTCCAGTAGTACTACCACAAGAGCAGCAGCACAACAATACCTTTTTCCACCCTGAGCAACAGCATAGCAATGCTTTCCTTCCTATGCTTTAAAGCATACTCTCTTCTCACAGCCTTCTGTGCAACAACAACACAACTGAGGTGGCAAGCGGCATTGGTGTTGGTGGTAGTGATGCTCATCATAGTGTGGTGTATCATAACTGATTTTTTTCCACCCCCTTATACACTCATAATCATATCATAACCATAATCATTTTATTTTTCCTTGCCTTGTCTGTGTGTCTCCTTACACTATTTCTCTCTTTATTTTTCTACACAGACCTTCCTCATATGACTTGCTTTTATAGCAATTCTTATTCTATCTTATTTATCTCCATCTCTTCTCTTTCCTTTCAACACGTTTAGCTACATATTACATTTATGAGCGGCTACTCCTAACTCAGGAGCGTGCTTTTGAGCAATTATCTTCCCCTTTAATGTATTCAAATCAAGGCACCCTACCTCGCTGTGCTACATGATCAATAAATAAATATACGAGCATTATTTCAAAGACACACACAATTTCATGTATATTTTCGCACATGTTTTAATTTAAAATCACACGGGATATGCATATGGGTAACATTAAGCCATTTCTATACATATGTGGCAACCTGTACTGCAAGCTGTTTAATGTTCCTGGCAAAGGGAAAATAAAGTAATTAATCGACCTAAGTGGAATTTATTGGGAGGAAAAATGATATTTTCACGAGTATATATTGCCCAAAGCGGTTTTACATACTACAAAGCAAAAGGTAATTCCCATCCGTTAAGTTTAATGACTTGAACATGGTGGTGTCTATATAGAGAATGAAGGAGCAAGAAAGACCAAGAAGATGCTGCTCTTCTCCACACATGATAAACTTTCAAAGTGAGGGGGCAAATGCTTTTGTATATTTATTATAATGCAGACAAGTTTTCAAGCTGCAGGTAAGTAGCTAAGTGTAGTTCTCATTATCGTCATCATCATCATCATCGTCATGATTGAAGTTGCTAAAAGGAGAACAGAAAGAATATTAGCAAGACATGCTAAAAGTGTGTGGGACGAATGATGATGATGACGCTCATCATAATAAGTGATAGAGTGAGACATACAGGTGGGTCACAGAAGAAGATGAGATGAGAAAAATGCAAAGCAATTATTGAATTTATTGTCTTTCTCTATAAAGTTGTATGAGTGTGGTGGTAAATAAGTAAATAAATAAATTCAGGATTCATATGCATAAAAGTGACTTTTTAAGGTAAAAAAATATATAGTTATTGTTGTGAGTTGGATAGATGAGGAGGATGAAAAAATCAGAGCCAGGTTTTGATCTGATTCCCCGCCACCTTTGTTCAATTGATAATAGTGTTATTATATTATGGGAGTGAGCATATCCTGTACTGCTGCGGATCTCCACTTTGCAAGGGGAGAAAAGCAATGCGGTCGATCACCATCATACCGTCATCATCATCATCATCAAAAGTTGATCCGTATTAAATCATTCACTCATGCTTTAATATGAATGTACACACTCATTGTTGTATTATTCACATTTATTTATTTGAGAAAAATGAGGAATGGAAAGGACAGGGACATGTTATAACTTCACATTAAATTTGTATTGTATTTATTTGAACATTTTACATTTGATTTACTACGTTGCTGATCATGATGATGATGATGACGACGAAGCTCAAAGTAGTTTAGCTAACCAACCCAACCCTTCTGGCCTATATGTTTGCATTATACAAGAGCATGGAAACTGCTGCTGCATGTGTGTGGTAATATGTAGAGACACATGCAGCAATTGTATGTCATGTTTTAAAGTGCATAATTTATGCTAACTCCTCCAACTCTGAGCAAAACTATTATGTAGACAGATCAAAAGTCTTTATGACAATTTTATCATGTTGTTCATGACGATGGTTAGTATCAAGTCCTGAGGGAATATACCACATGCATGTGTCTCTGGAGTACACATATTATATCAATTTGACATCTCGTGGATGTGGTTTACTTGCTTCAGCACATTAAGCTACATACGTTTACAGGCAATGTCAGTACAAAACCAAGTCGTAAATGATGTATGTACCAGTTTCCTTTGGAGTTTTTACCTACCTGTGTGTGTCTGTGTGCGTAAAGTTAAAGGAGGAATAAGCATCCAGACAGGCAGGCATACCTTTTCATACAATCTAACATTCATCACATGTGTGCGGAGGTTTGCGCAGTGTAGATTTGTTCTTTTTTTGTGTTATTTAATGAAAAGTTTAAATATATGAGAGGACATAATGTATAATAATAATTCTCAGATTTGTTTGTCTCTCTGGTACACAAAGGGAAGAGGAATAACCGTTTGGGTGGCAGTCATCTCTCTTGCTCTGTCTCCCTGGCTCATAAACATTGAAAATGACCAGTTTACAAGTAAATTCCTGTCGGTCCTGTTGGACAATAATCTTCTGCTCTCCGCTATTTCATACTGTACACTATTATGAGTTCTGCACATTAATTCTCTCTCGCTTACTCCGTCTGCATTGCACGCATTAAAATTATTCAAGCAAATTACAACCTGATGGATTTATTGTTTGTCCTCATGACGATGACGATGACTGTCCCTTATCCCTCTCTTCTATCTCTATAATAATACTGTGTCTGTCCATCGCTACACACAGTACGTAGAGCCAATTATTGTCCCACTGTAAATTAGTAGCCAAAATTATTATACACATGTCAAGAATTTATTGTCATCCTTTATTTATAATTCCATGGAAATGGGTCGAAAAAAGGACAATTTATGAGTACAATCCTGTCTTTACTACTGGAAGGGTGATGAGCGGAAGCATTGTAATTTTCTGTCTCTCTCTCTCATCGCAAATCTCACCTTGATTTTCACTTGGAATCCAATAGTTATGTGACATAGACCATAATCATCATCATTATTACATACAGTAGTGCAAACAAGCCTACGCATGCCAATCATACACATGTCGTTGTCATCATCATCATCATCTTTTTTATGTATCATCGTACTGAAGCGATGATGACTGGATACAAAAAAAATTGTATGTGTATAGAGCGGAACTATGATCGAATGAGCAGCTCACAATAAAAGAACTACACTACTCACTCCTGCTCCTGCCTCTGTATAATATGACTGTCCTCCATAAAACTCATAAATATATAATTTCATCAGTATTCAGCAAGAGTTGGTAATGGATAGCTCTCGAAAATCTGTCATATTATCAAGTCTCTACAGCAATTTGTACATCCGGTGGTTGTACACACACTCACACATAAGCATGGCTACTACGTTCATGTGACTTTGTGTAAAAATCAGTTTCTCTTACAACAAATATTCACAAAGAAAAAAATTCTATGTATTATTATTGTAGTTACACATAGAGCGTAATTACGATGCAATAATAAAATAAATTTGAGCTCCACTAGAAACTATAGCTACAGCTATACCATGAAAAAATCATACCTACCACAATGATGACGAGGACATTAAGTCCTCATACCGTGCAACCAAATGTCCCAATATTAGCAACATTTTTAACCTACCTGTCTCTCTCTATCTCTCCACTTGCGTTATACTAGGAAGCTGTAAGTAATGCATATGAAAGTTGACTGTATAAATGAATAGCTATGGAATATACGGCAGAAGACCAATAAAAATGACAGCTCTGCTTACCCCAAAGTTAACTTTGTACTTTGTGGAAATATAATCATAATAATAATAGGGCAAGTGACATACACATGTCCCTTTTACAGTCCATCCGCTTTACATGCATTACAATTTACAAGTTAACAATGACAATAGCATTATTATTACAACCTGTGTATATGACAGTAGTCACCTATTGTCAACAAGGCCCATCCATGTCCATATGAAGGGTTATGAACAACATCATTCTACTGCTGCTGTCTCTACATACACAAGGCCTAATATGACAGCCACAGGTACATACTATGTAAGACCTAGAAATGCCTTTGAGCAATAATAATACAGTGTCGCGGATGAAAATTATTGTTTCACCTTATAATTTAATGTCATGCTTCCATTTCCATTATTGTTTTCCATCCCGACTGCTCAAGCACAGATAGCCATAATAAAAAACAAAAAAACAGACTCTACATACTGTACTCTGTACTGCTCAAATTTCATCGTCTCGTTATTTACCTGTACGTGCTCTCATATCATCCTTTTTTTTATTATTCTGTGGACAGGATTATGATAATAATGTTAAAAAATACTGCTGGCCAGTAAGAGTAGTAGAGGTCTATTTGTATAGTAGTAAAGTATACAATAATGTAAAAAGGTTATTCAGATTTTTAAAGTCCTGTTTTTTTTATAATGGCCCTTATATCCTCCTCACTCATCGTATTACAAGAGAAGAGAACAGGAGTCCTTCCAGTGAATGGATGAGAGGACATGTACAGGTTTTCATTCCCTTATTTACCTTGTGTTATTATTATTCCTTTTGTTGTTACCATTATTATCATCATCTACATGGTCATTATTATTAGGACAATAATTTGCTTTTATCCATCCTACTAAACTACACATAGTTTTTTTAGACATGTAAATCATAGGTTATGAGCTAACCGCAAACCTTCTGCTTGTACACGTACAGACACACACACACCATTTACTACTACATTCCCAATCGATTACCACCCTATTTGGATCCATATGGCACTTACTTCGGGTATACGTTCGTTTGGATTTTCTTATTAGAAATTTCTCACATGATTTATCATCAGCGTCATCAAACATATACGCACACCTTTAATGCCATTTTTTGCCCTTCAACACTTCAGGGAATGATTTCAGGAAGATTGGCCAAAGGAATGAAATTTAAGCTGTTGAAATCCATAACTAAGTACATGAATTTGAATGAGTATGATTTTTAATTTTTCTACAGAGATGTCTCAGCGAGACAATAGCCGAATGTCCTTGTCACTACCTGCCATACTTCCGCTTGACTCTCCTCCTTGCTTGATCAACTAGGGGTTCCGGTCATGCGAATCGCCAGGAATTCAATGGCGGTCAATCATATGCAGAATGTGAATTATTTTTCATCACCTTCCCTTTTCTGTCTTGTTGTTGATTAAATGCAAGAAGAGGAATTCATTCATGTCTGAAATGCTTCACTCGTGTCAGTCTGACGACAAGGTACAGACAGATTGAGAGACAGACATGATTGCTTAGTATTCCATATGAATGAAGATTTATAAAGCCGAGGAACTTGGGGATTCGTGAGGAAGTACGACATTATTGATGGGAAATTATAATACACCTCATCCTGAACATTTCTCTTACTTAATCCTTCCTTAGCTGTGACATTGCTAATAATACAGTTTTATAACCTTCAACTACGTGACATTCACTGTCTTCTCAAAACTCACGCATTCGTAAACACATTACATATGGATGTATGTCCAAATAATCCGCACACACTTCCTATAAAAATCCCCCTTTTTAACATAATCATATACAACAATAAACTTTGTCTTTTTCAATGCTTCATCTCCTGCCTAGGTACATCATAAAATTGGAAATGAGTTTTGAGTGCGGTCAGCCAGCCAGCCAGTCAGTCAACTATGCATGCAAGACCATTTTTTTGCTTGCTTTACCCAGAAGACAGAGGAAGTTCTCCAGAGAGGAAAAGTAGTAGCTGTAGCTATCATAAAACTATGCAACTCTTCTTCGCTTCATTTGCACCACCATCATTATTATTATCATTGCAGAACTAACTATAAATACATACACTTACAACACACATATCCCCAACTCATACGGTGGCTAATACATATGTGTTGATGGTACAAACTAATAAGACGGGATAGCTAACTTGTTTCGTTCCGTATGATGTTTATCAGGAAACGCGCAGAAAGTGTAATCGGTTGGAACACTCAGGATTCGTGCGTACGTAGTTTTCTTCTCCAACCAATATAATAATATAGCATCTTCAATGGACCTGATAAGAAGAAACATACATAAAAATCATACATAGCCAAAAATCCATCCATCCAGTCACTAAAAGAATGGAATTAAGAGGGATAAAAACAAGAGTACCAAAGCAAGAGCTTCCACAATTATAAGAGAAAATGTCAGTAGAATCCAAAACTATTGCCACTATAAGACCGATAAGAGGACCGATATTTGACCAATCCTAAAGGAAAATGTTTCCTTAAACTTACTTTTAGCTACACACACTTCCTCCCGTCTCATGTATAAAAGGAAATGGCTGTAAAAATCGGCTACTTTCATACACTTCCCTCCTCATCTTCTTCTTCTTCTTCTCCGGAGGTTCAAGGGGGGAAAACCACATCAGTATCTCTCTCTTTCTCTGTATAGCATCAATAAAAGCTTAAGTAATGGCAAACTGTATCTCCTACAGCGACAACAACAACAA
>JAQFYD010001316.1:0-12673 GCA_034694225.1 Bourletiella hortensis
AAATGGACATTAAAAATCTGCTGGAAGGAATGCTTTTGACGGATTGTCGGGAAGGAGAAGTAGAGTCACGTGCGGCATACGTGACGAAGAAAGGTTAGCTAAGAAACGTGAGCTGGATTTATTTCAGTTATTTATGTATTACCAGGACGGTATCTACATTCATTCCACAATATAATCTTAACTTTTGTGCTCCCAGACGGTATACTCAGGTGAGGGGTAATTTGTATAATCAAACGGGTCTTCGGTCTCTATCTCGAACTCAGTGATTTTCCGTTTCTGCCGCTGGTGGTCCAGAATGCGATGAACAACTTCAGAGCCCTTCACTACTACTCGTTTCCATTGAGTTTCATAAAGGAACAAACTCGTGGCCAAAACCATCCCCGAAACTAAAGTGAAGAAGCATACGGATACATTTTCCAGGGTTAATGCACTAGCCCCTTTTAAGCTACTTTGAGCAATTTCCGCTAAAACTTGATGCACCCGTGTTCCCTGCTGGCTTTTCATCCATTTAACTCCGAGACTTTCACAGTCGTTAACAACGCCCTCTTGCCATTTTGTGACAAGTCCCGTCTCATAAAATGCTGATGTAATGAAGCTGAAGGCTTTTGTGTATTTGGAGTTTTTCTGAAGACCTATGGTAACCCAAATTCTTGTAATGCCTTCACTCGACTGGTACAAAGGCTTCAGTCCACGCGCTATGGTCAAATTTCTTCCTACAACTTGATTCAGCACCGTGTCCCAGCCGATGCAGGCGGTGGGGGGCTGTAATAGCGCACCAAGGACACATCTTGCAGGGTCATTCCGTATTAAATGCTGAAGGAAACGATCTCTTATATTGATAACCAAATTAGATGATGATGATTGCATAAAGTAATTGTAACCAGCAGTTCCAGACATGTCAAAATATATTTCGTATTCGGCACGAGCTGCCAACTGGTCGAATGTGGACGGGATGGACTCAGCCTGTGGGAATGACAAGGACGCGAGCAAATTGCACTTGTACGCCGTTCCGATGATAATCACATAAATCAGATATAGTCCCACGACGACCTCCAAACCGGCCGGAATCCTGTTCGATTGCTCCATAAAAATTCTAAAGACAAGCAACAAGACTCGGGGAATGCACAAGCCGTGTGAATTTTTATACCACAATATAAAATATGCTGCTAGCGTTGCACAAATGAAGGAAATTGCAATCAGTAGCCAGACCGTTGCACTAAACAGATACAAAATGGCTTCAGGTTTGATTCGCACCGGAGGAAATGTGGTGGCAAATACTAAATTCCCCGTGCCGAAGGGTGTTGTGAAGTCGACCAGCCCGTTCCGGCCTGGAGTGCGGGCTAGGACAATGGCAAGATCAGACTTTTTATACAAAATATCCCCAAACAGACCGGTCCATGTTCCGTTGGGTAGCTTGCTTCCTGTTCCTTTCCCTGCCGGGGCCTCCAACTCAAATGTAAAGTTGCAGCGGAGGGATGCTGCTTGAATGATTTCGAAGTTTGCTCCACCAAATGTTTCCACACCATTTTTAATTGTTGAGAAAATATAAGGAGAGAGCTGATTTCCAGAAATTTTCAAATGTTGTCCATTCAGTATGTCTAGTACTCCTGGTAGGAGCGTCGACGACGCCATTTTCGTATATGTGAGGAGACTCACAGGGAAAGTCGTGCCATGCTTTGTAGTGTTTAGCGAGGACCAAGATAATTCCGTTGGCGTGCTTCGGACATGAATTTCCTGTATGCTTTTCTCACGCTGCATACCCGCAACGAGGCGATTTTATCTGGCTCGTATGCGTGGAGTGGACATACAAATCAATCTGTAATCTTGATTGCCTTGGCTAAGTACTGAATCACTCTGCTAATCCGTTCTGTATGACTATAATATCATAAGGAAGTCTGAGATTTTCGGGCCATTATCACCTTTTATGCTGTGGGCGCATGATAGGTAAATGGTACATTGGATATATATAGCTTCGCAGACTTGCTAATCATTGGCACACGCTACAATTAAGAGCTTATGCATAGTTAAAGCTACCATACCATGACCGAACCAGAAAGTCCTGTCAGTTCATCATTTAATCATATTGCCTTCCTTGACAGGTACACGCGTTCATTAAGCGTTCCTTGACCCAGTTGCAATGAAAAAATGAGTCGCTGCACCGGTAGTTACTGCACGGACGCTATCCTCTATTTTTGACTTTTCATTGCCTAGTCCTATTATAATAACAGCTAAATTAAATTCCGATTGGAAATGGTAGCTGGGTCCATGTACAGTCGTTTCATAAGGCTCACGAGATGACGTAGTACCATGTGAGGCTTAAGACGTTGATATTCTGAACCAAAAGCGAATACAGCGACACTGCTTTCATTCAGATAGGACATCATCGCAAAATTTGCACACATGTCGTTACGCCTCATCGGTGTCCCAGGAGAGCAGCAAAACCGGCGCATTTGAAGCTGAAAAGTTATGAATTAAACATACGGAAGCGTGCAAGTCTGTTCGGCTGTATCAGAGCTCAGTGCGTATGCTAAGCAAACGTTTTCCTGGTGCGAAGGTCTAGAATGTCAGTGGCAGTTTTATTTTGTGTCGAAATCTACAGTGAAAGATAAAAATGACACTGGCAATGTCAAGTGCCTACACGAGCGGGGGTGGACTGGCGGCCATGCTGGCCTCCCTTTTCCTACCAGGCATACTCAACGCGCTGAATGGCCACATCTCGGACTTCTTTCAGTACGACACCTCCACCGACGAAGTCCTCTCTGGCAATGAGATTGAGGATACATTTGATTTCATTATTGGTGCGGTATTGTCTACTCTGAAAGAATCATAAGTATTACGTTAAATTTTAGCAAGATCGTCGAATCCTTTAGAGTAGTTGGTAGCGGATCTGCTGGTGCTCTTGTGGCTACTCGACTCTCGGAAAAAAACTACACGGTTCTAGTATTAGAAGCTGGTGGCGAGCCTCATCCACTGCAAAGCATCCCAGCCATGTCATCTGCATTTAGACATAGGCCTGGTGTCAGCTGGGACTTTGTAACAGAGCCACAAAAATATGCCTGTCAAACTTGCAAGGAGAAGGTTATATGGAATTTTAATTTTTATCCAATTGGGAACACATTTTTACACCAAATGCACTGGAAGGTCAATAAATGAATGGGGCTTCCATCTCGTTTGCGAATAATATAGCGACTAACCTGGTCACCTGGTAAACAACTCGGTGGTTCAGGAAGCATGAACTGCTTGACATATTTTCGTGGTCATCCAAAGGATTTTGAAAACTGGGCAAATGTTACGGGAGATGAACGCTGGAATTATGAAAATGTACTCAAAGTTTACAAGATGCATGAGGATTATTATGGAGAATGGGATGACCGTGAGTGCCAGGATGTGATGCAATATGTTTAGAATGCTTCCCAAGTTATTTTAAAATATTTTCTGACGCCACTCTACAGCCAAGTACCATTCACATGGAGGAGGGATCAAAGTTTCTGAGGCGGTGGAAAAGGATATGGCAGATGCCTTTTTAAGAGCTGCGGAGGAATTCGGCTACCCGAATACTGATCTCAATGCTAATTATACGGAGGGATTCTCTAGTGTGTACTATGCCCGTTACAAGGGATTCAGGTCAAGCACGTATCTCGATTACTTGAAACCAGCCATGTCCAGACCGAATTTGAGCGTCTACAAGTACGCCCATGCGACTAAAGTAAGGAAATCATGGCGGTTTATCAGCAATTAATTTTTTGCGTTGATTAAATTTCATTGAGATAAAGAAATTATGACGATTTTCAGGTTATATTCGACGAGGGTCCAGAAAATCGTGCCATTGGAGTCCAGTATATTCGCCATGGAAAAAACAGGACAGCATTCGCAAAGAAAGAGATCATTCTGTCTGCTGGTGCACTACACAGCCCTAAACTTCTAATGCTGTCTGGAATTGGAGATAAAGTTCATCTCCAAGAGTTCAATGTAAGTCACTTAGAATTTCTGTTTCTGACATTTTTAGCAAAAATACAGGGATTGACATCAAATTTGTTCCTCAGATCACCGTTCGGAAGCACCTTCCTGCAGTAGGAAAGAACCTGCAAGATCATTCCGGAGGATACCTCGGTATCTTCACTGTGGACAAACCAGTGGTGACTAAAGGAGAAATGCTGCATGAATCTGTGATGAAGCTGACTGCAAATGGAACTGGCCTCCTTACCTCGACAGGCTTAGAAGCTACGGGCTTTGTGGTCTCTGACTACGCCAAGAGAAACCTTAATAACTCCGACTGGCCCGATACCCAATTTATGTTGGAGACGAGGATAAACAGAGCCCTGCTCCTTGGTCTCCCTTTTACCAAATTTACGGAAAATTGTTTGGATTTAGAGGAGGAAGTCTCGAACAAGTTTTGGGGGAAATTAAAAGGGGATAATAATTTCTTCCATGTTGTCAGTCTCCTGGCACGGCCTTTCAGCCGTGGTGAGGTCACCCTTCAGAGCGCAGATCCTTTTATCCGTGCAAAAGTGGACCCTAAGTTGTTGTCGGATGAGAGAGACATTAAGGTTGCTGTGAGTGGAGCCAAGCAGATAGTTGAAATTGTCGAAAATTCAAAAGCCTTTAAAGCTTACAATGTTCGACTGCTGGATATACCGTTTCCAGGCTGTGAGGATGTGCCATTTAAAAGTGATACCTACTGGGAGTGTTATCTTAGGCAGTTCTTTGTGATAAATTATAATCACGCAGGCACCTGTGCCATGGGGCAGAAGGACTCGCCAAGGGCTGTGGTTGACTCTGAACTTCGGGTCTTTGGAACAAAAAATTTGAGAGTGATTGATACATCAATCATGCCAGACATCACCACGTCCAGTACGAACGCCGCCACCATTATGATTGGCGAAATGGGAGCAGAGTTTGTCAAGTCTGCTTGGAAAGGAATTGCCTAAAACTACTATAATTTACTGAATTTTGCGTTATGCACTCAGCAGGCCTGATGAATAACTACAACTACAATACTGTCGTAAACTCCATCGTTAAAATCGTCGCGTCGGCATGAGCAAAGCTGCGTTAAAAAGATTTATGCATAAACATGAAGCTGGCAAAATGGCTCTGTGTTATGTATGCAAATCAGTTTTGATTATATTTATGCAAAAAATTCCTCGTTGATGCGTCATTTTTTTGGGAAAGGATCACAGTTGGCAACTGAACTTTGTAATCAGGACATGTACATGCTCTCACCAGGAACGGGGACTGTGTGACTGGATCGAGAAATAAACGCACGGAGGACGTAATCGTGAGGAGAGTATAATATGGCCGTTTTATTCAGCTTAAAGCTTTACAAATATTTTTCTTATTCCGAGAACGATTCAAGATTTGATATTAAAAAAAATATTTACTTAGTCCGGTTCCTCTCTTCCTCTGTCTCCTCACCGCAGAAAACTATTGTTGTAAGTCTCTTGTCGTTACAATAATTATTTCAGATGATAATAATAATAATTCGATTCCGGTGTCATCAACATTCAATGTACAAAATATTTACCACAAACTTTTAACCGGATATGATATATTTTCCCCTTGTTATTTGTCTTCTTAACAAAGATAGCTTGCTCCATAAAATATTGCCATTGTCGTACAAACATTACTCGATGGCTGTAAGGATAGAAAACATAATTTGGTTGCTTCATTCATAAGTGTACATCAATAGGAGGTTTTCCAGGTGGTCCTGCAATATGGGATGTGATCATCTCCGCAAAATTATTTCTCCACTCTTGCAATAATAATCAACTATGTTATCATTTAGGCCCTCTGTCGCCTAGCCTGAAAGCCTAATGCACACTAAATAGCGTTAAGGGCGACAACAGATTCTGGACGAGGACGAGCTATTATTTGTATGTAGGTAGTGGATTATTAATGAACATCCTCCTCTACATCCTACTTACCTAGTTTAATTTGCCCAATACGATAAGGATTATAGATTCTACATGTACAAAAATCCATGAAGGACGTGATTGAGCGGAGAATGTAATAAAGGTTTACCAACTGGCGCCAGTACTATGGTACTAGCTATTTATGTAGTTCAGTATATTAAAATAGTTGGCTCTCTACAGGGCATGCAGACAGTAATAATTCTCAAGTTGGTCAGGCAGACGTCATGATTATGCGTGGAAAAGTAGGAGAATATCTTCGAAGCCAATACGTTTTGGGGGATTAAAAATAGTCAAAGGAAGCAGTTGTTGCAAGTCTACGTACCTACTCCTCATAATCATAAATAGTTACATTATTTGGTATACCCCTGATATAATTTTTAATCCTCACTACTCGCCTACCATCATAAGCTCTCTACATGCAAGTTCTGGACTTTGAATTTTCTGGTTCTGGTATTATCAACATAATAATGAGTAGAAAATTAAACTATAGCATATTACAAAAGGCGGTTCAGAGAAAAGTAGTTGTGTAGTAGCTGGAATAATAGCATAAAGGTTACTATTATTATAGTAAAGAGGGAGCAGAACTAATGAATTCAATAGCATCTTTGCATAAGAGCAAGAGGATGTTCCTTTATTCCTCATGTTTCCGACGGATCGGTTTCACTGAACACGTCACCCGGTCTTGAAGCGAAAGCAGCTCGATTAGGTGTTGTGGGAGACCTTGTATCGAGCTGAATATCTCCTGCCTCATCGGTATTTAATTTCGTCAAGCTCTGGCTTTTACTGCTGCTGTTGCTACAGTTGAGACTGGAATCATTTCTACGCTGTTTTTCCATCAATTTACGGAGCAACACTTCAGAGTCAATGGTATTCATGATTCCTGTACTGCTGTACTGGTATCTCTCTCGCTGTTCGAACACTGCATCTAAACTGCTATCCACATAGCTATTCTTTGGAGTAAATGGATATGAAGAACAACCACCGGGACTGAGTTCATCTTTTAACTTGTCGTAACCACGAAGCTTTCCTCTCTTCTGTTCTATTTTTTCAATCATTTCTCGGGAGTTGAACGAGGGGAGAAAGTAATGTTCCAATGGAAATCCATCTTCTGGTTCTGCGCACGAATTCTGTGGGGTGTACGGGCACGAGTTGTACGCTGAACTCTGAGAACTGCCACTCTATAAGTCAGAGAGAGAGAGCATGACAGATATAAATAACCAAAGCAATTCCTTGGAACACTGAATAGCGATTAGGACGTCAAGGTGAGGTGAACGAAACGTGACGAGATATCAACACAGTCTGGCCTGGTTTTACACTAATTTTCTATACACGCCCGACAAACCCAAAAAATCGCCAGGTAAAATATTTACGTAAAAACTACTCATGTTATGACTGACATGAATACGCAGTATGTGTGATGATGAAATAAAAATTCATATACCTGACTGATGGGATCACCGATACCCAGGTTTTGAACAGCTGTGTACGAAATAGACGGTACAGAGTTACATCCTTTGCCAAGTTTATTCGGACTCATTTCTCCCTCCGGCATGAGAATCTCGACACCAGTCAAAGCATCCACATCGTTTTGGTTTTCTGCATTATACAACGAACTCGTTGTAAACATCATTTTTCCAATCTTTTGGCCATCTTACAAACACCTAACATATTTCCTTCATTCTATCATCCACAGCCTCGCTCGACGCTAACATGCTCTACACTGTCTCCAATCCTGCCGACATGCTGGCGACTGAACAGTAGAGGCACTGCACAGATCATGCCTATGCCACAAGGAATCCACATGATCGAACTGTTTGCTATGTTTACAAGTATTTTCTAGGCTGATTTTTTGTCCAACAGTTCAGTAACTAATTGACCTGAGTAGTATAGTAAAACAGGGGAAATAAAACTTTACGATACAAAGGATATTATGAGAACACAAGCTAAAACTTCAAAAGTAAAATAAAATGAAAGAATCTCTAGAGCACGTCAGAGTGCCTCTCTTCCGCCAACGATAAAATAAAATTGGATTGCAACACGCAACATGACAATTTTCTCTATAAAAAATGCAACGCAACAATGAAAAAGGTTGTTACACTTACGAGCTTTGGTCTCGAAGTGCGTCCCTAAAAAAGGTAGCATGAATTTCCTAGACAAGGTCACATTCTTCTGATTATAGACCCACACAACAGCCTGGGACTCAGAAATCTGTCGCACGAGCTGAAGCTGGAGATTCTCACAATTTTCTAAAGGTGTCTGCACCTGTGTACACATACGTTTTCATTAGGATACACCAAAACAGACGGATGGATTGATTTTTTCATACGGAAAAAACCCAGCACGTGAGTACATACCTGTTTCGCTTTGTGGATGCTATCTGAGAAAATTGTAACATCTCGGAGCATTCTATTTTCTCCCTCAATTTCCCATCCCATGACCACAACAGCTGAACACCTGTTTGCTTTCATATACCCTCTCAGCGACTCTATAGAGTTCGGAAATTCCAAGAATTTCTGTAACACAAAAGAAACAAACAAATTTGAGCAAACGTTATTGCAAGCTGTAGGAATGCGACGTACGTTAACACGTTACCTGTGACAACAGTGGAATCGCTGGAACCGATATAGAGATTTCCGGGGTTTTCAGAACTTTCGTGTCTTTCCTCAGCAACTGCTCAGCCGTCAGTTGTGAAATATCCGCTCGTGCCTTCATTAATGGATTGAAAATGTCATCTCGATTAGGCCGACTCCCAGAAAGTTTCTGTATGCAGTCCTCTAATTCATTGACCATCTGGACGTCTTTCGGTGTAGCTCTCTGTGCAGTTGTCGACAACTTTACTGTGTCATAAATAATCGTACCTGAAAAAAACATTAAAGGTCAAGATCATTCGTATTTCATTTCCACAAAGGTAATGCAGCTCTTCATATTCTGTTCATATGTACAACTTACCATGAAGCAAGCTGCAAACGAGTAGGTCGCCATCAAATAGACCAAGAACAATCTCTGCGATCAGCGTGCAACATGACCCAACAGGTTCAATAATATCCCTCCGATCAAGCGGTTTATCCCTTTTGTGATGATCAATAACACGAACGATGCTTGGTTGCAAGTGAGCATCTGCAGCTGCCAAAACATTATGATCTACGAGGGTTAATTTCATCCGACCTCCAGCTTGAAGTCCCATAAGATCGATTTCATCCCTATAATGAAAACAAGAGATGCCATGTGTAAGGCAAATGTAACCATGCAGCTATTGGCAGAAGTTGTACTATTTTAATTACTTGCAGATGAGGTGGTCCACCCGAATCCCATATGATTTAAGAAAGTAAACAACTTCTGTTCGTAGAGGAAGGTCTTCACGAATGCAGTTGATTACAGGGAAAACTAATGTCTGCTGACCTTCCGCTTTGTTCTCCTTCTCTTCTTTTGCAATAGAATGAGCTGTGTAATATGCCAGAACTAAAGCTGATATCGTCGAGTCCAAATCCGCCGCCTCATTGCCTAACACCACATATGTGTCTCCCAGAGTATTCTAGAAAAAATAATGAAAATAACGTCTGTACAATTCATGACAATAATAAAATTCCAACAGTCACAACTCCACCATTCCTACACCATGACCATCATCATCATCTGTACAGTCTATGGATAAGATAAAAAGCATTCCTGGCTCACTAACTACGGTATTGTAAGCCGGCAAATCATACAAATGACCTTCAACATATATTTATATCACCATCAAAAAATGCAAACTTGTAAAGGTCAAGTTTAAACCAGAAAATTTCCGCCTACGTATCCCTCTCTTTCAACACAGCAATTATAATTAATACTAAACCTCATAATTTTTAACGGTACTCCCATGAAAGCTGCATAACCTCTTCACAACTTATGACTAACAAGTTTTAAATTGTCTCCGTCATAAAATTTATTCTCAACTAACTGTAACTCCTGCTAATCATCTGACTCTTTTAATAGCCAAAAGCATTACAAATCCATACAAAATACTAAAACTGTACACTTTCTATACATGCAAGTTACTAATTCATGTTTCAAACTCACCTGCACTGCGGTCGACGCACTCAATTTAGCCGATGCCAAAAATTCATGTAAACTTGAAATATTCATCGTTTTTAGTTTCACCGTCGTCGTCGTCGAAAATATTCGTATCGAACAAGAAGAGGATCTCCAAGAAGATGAACTCAATTGTATTATTCTTCCGCACCACAGTGGACGACGAAAAACCCCTCGTATTAATGGAACAACCGAAAGACTATATTTAAACGCCGCAATTCTGACGATGTATATACCGCTCTCCTTCTTCTTCTTCTTCTTCTGTACACAGAAAAGAAACAAACTTTATATTATTGATAACTCTTAAGAAATATAATCTTTTACATAAACCATCATACGAAACTAAATCAACTTATGGATCCTTCTCTTGTATGTGTATACCAAACCAGATTACAAACCTAACTTCTTACGAAATTTCCAAAAAGATTATTATTATTATAAAACTATAAGGAACTAGCAAGCCGGATGAATCAAAATGAATTTTAAAGCAGACTGACGATGATGATGATGATGATCAGTAGAAATTGTTTCGGCTCATCATCCTCATCATCATCACTTACTATAAAAACCTAACGTGAATGATGATGACCTTGGACGAACGAAACTGAACTGAACTCACTATGTCTACATTTCCTATACTTTTCATATACATACCACCACAAATATATATACTAAATCTGCTTTTAACAACAACTTCGTAACAACACAATCTAGCTCCTGCCTCCTGTAACATTTATAATTATAATTACTGTTATACCTCAATCCAACAGAATCATCGCAGCTTAACAATCTTCCAAAATAGTCACCTTTTCCTTCTCAAAAAAACGGGATGTATTTACTCTAAAAATATGGTCGTCTGCCTGTCACTTTCCCGTTGTTGTTGGCCGTAATTATCTTATCCTTGTTGAAAAAAAAATACATACATAAAATAATGACCAGCTCGCTCGCTCCGTCCCGTCTCTTCTTCCTCTGTCTATTGAAGCAGGTTTAATAATACAAGTATTTAAGTAGTAATAACTAACTTGTCTTTAAATGTCTGTAAACTAACGTTCTATTTGTTGTTTCTTCCGTACCCACCACCAGCCTTTTCTATCACAACTAAAATATATTAAGCTTTCGACGACGACGAGGACGAGTCATGGAAATTAACAGCTCATCATCATCATCATCATCTATGTGACAAGTGACAACAACATGAAAGAAAAAAAAATACTGTTTCTATATATACACTTAACTAAAGTCCCGCAATCTATATCTTCCCGGAGACATGAACGAAACATAAGAAAATCTTGTCTCCCTATTCTATTGTACACTTTCACACAACATAAAACTCATTCCCTTTGTTTCCATTTCTTCCTCATCATCATCATCATCTTGTTATGATAAATTTACCTGTAGGATGGCAACAACAATAACGGATGATACCAACGCAAGCACAAGAAAAAACTCAACTTATACTCTTGGTGAAAAAAAATTGAAAACGACTGAAGATTTAACCTATCTTCAGTTCAATTACGTTACGCTATCACACACACAGTCACAGTTCCAAAACAACAACAACAACAACTCCTATAGTGCTCCCGGTTATTTGAAATGACACTTTTTTAAGGAAAAACAGCCTCAATCCCACTACTTTTGTACTTGTTCCCGAATTACTATAGCATGACTGAATCAAAGTTTATTAGTAATGGAAAGATATACCGATTCAGAGAAAATGCAGGGAGCAGGAGGCTTCTTTACTTCTATGTGTTCAATGTTATTTTCTCATAACAACAACAAGACGAATTTTTACCCCGTCGTCGTCTACTATAATAAAAGCACTTGGTTCTTCTATACGTCGGGCATGACTCTTGTGTATTCTGTTCTGTACTTGTGACTGACTGAGGGACGAAAGTAAATTGAGTGACGTCAACATCAAGAGGATGTTGGTAGGCGGTGTCGCCCTTTAAATCCATTCACATTTCGTCTAGAATATTGGCCATTGTATATTATACAGAGAGAGAGAGACAGAGAGAGAGAGAGAAGGCTTTTTACAGGCAGGCCAGGCATGATATAAATTCATTCTTCTTCTTCAGTCTTCAAAAGCAGCCATGGATGATAGCCTTTTTTTATGCATCATGTTCCGTGTGTTTGTTGTTCAAGTCGATTCAAATCCAAAACGTCGGCTAAAGGGATTAGTAATAAAAACTTGTTTATGCCATCATGCCGGCTACGGCCATTCTTCTTCCTCTGTTGTTTTTTTATGAACTATTTTTATTATGAAATTCTGTAGCTATATATGCTTCTATGTAGAGGCAGGGTAATTATGTCTTGGCTGAATTTGTCTGCTGCATCTATATATGTTCTGGATGCAGCTGGAGGCGAATAAGTAGCGAGTACACCAGAGGGCGCAACTGTTCAGCAGCGCTACTTGCTTCACGCAGCTATGGAGGAGCAGAAGTTGTGAGTTCTAGAATCTAGAAGAGGTTTCAAATAACGTTCACATACATTTTTTTAACGATGAAATGAAACATAACGAGGTGAAGAATGAAGGCGAGAAAGAAAAAATCATTGTGATTGAGAATGTGAACATGATACGATGATGATGATGATTCTGTTGCTGATTGCTGCTGCTGTTGGTTCAACTGACTGACTGAAATGTAATCCCGATGGATTTGAGGATGGTTTTATGTGTGTATGTGAAAGAGGATGGT
>JAQFYD010001317.1:0-12658 GCA_034694225.1 Bourletiella hortensis
CGTTTTTGGCTGCGGCTGCAATTTTGATGGCTGCGGCTGCAAAATTGATGGCTGCGGCTGCAAACTTGACGCCAATACTTCCGGTGACCAGCAAAGTTGCAAGGAACTCTTGATAATAGACTTTCCATTGGCTTCCATGTATCCCGGGAGTACCAATGAGCTTGTGGTATTCATGACTTCAGCAACATGCTTGGAGAAATGCGTGGAGGCAGCAGCGTTGAAAGAAGAGGTCCTTGAAAATACAAACATTGGTGGTCTTCACGCCAACGTTTTGTTTCTAAAGGTTCAACTATTCAAACCCGCGCGTACTGCTTCAGATTACCATTCTGCGTCCATCATTATCGTTCTGCATGTCTACAAATATGAGTTTTTTTGTCGTCATGGCTACTGGAGCTGTTTCGTACAGCTGAGAAGCATGACCTACCTGACAGGCCTTAGAAACGAAGGATTCGAAGTTGTTGATAATACAAAAGATTTTAATGGTTTTGAGGTCTATTTTATGCTCCAACGTTACCCGAAATTCAGTCAGACGGAGTTGCGGTACATAATGGAAGCACGACTGGACAAACTAAGGGGGAACACTGCTCGTTTGGATTTGATCGAAGCACGGGAGGCTGCTCACATGAAAGTGGCATTTATTCTGAGCTCCAAGCATAATTTCACTTCAGTTCCATTCGAGAAGGACAAACATTTTCGACCAGTCGCCCCGTTCAAAAATTCATCAGCTGTAGACCGGCGCAGCGTAGTTATCACTCCCCGATTAATAAATAAACTGTATCCATGGGACCGAATGGCCTTGACTCAATCTTCACCACACGAAACGTGCTTTCTCTACTGTGAAAAGCGAAGAGGATGGACAGCCAGACATCACAGTGATGCTCTTGTCTTCTTCAACAGGTTTGACTGCTGGACGTGGTTAGGTATTGTAATCTCCAGCCTTATGATCACTCCGCTTATTCTCAAGGTTGCACCCCGCAAACGAAACCCCGCTCTTACTCTCCTTGCCCCACTCGTGGCTCAAAGCCATGGAAATGTGAGAAACGTTGGTGGTATTGCACCGTCTATGGCAATTCTCTGTTGGATCGTAGCATCAATGTTCATTTCAATATGCTTTCTGGGAGGCTTTGACAGTGTGTTGATTGCTCCAGCAGCTGAAGCGAGGATTAAAACATTCCAACAACTATTTGATCAGGGATATCAATTTGTGGCCCAGAACGATTCAATTTATTTGTCAGACATGCGACACCGCCAAAAATTTGTCAGTAATGACCATATCTGGGCTCGGATTTTAGACACCGCTGATGTAATTCGTGGAAACGGAAATGTGCTGCTCCGGTTGAAGGATAGTAAAAAGAAATCCGTCACCAGGGGGAGAAAGGTGCTGGAAGTGGTTAAGAAATACATGGAAGTTGTTTTCTTCCCAGAGCTTGAATGCTTTGTTGGAGACGAGAATTTGTATTTGTTTCATCACTTTTGGGCTTTTCGCCATCCCTACGAGACAGAGCTGCGGAGAACACTGGAGTGGGTCGTGGAGTCCGGGATTGTCAAGTTGATGAATGAAATTTATGAATTTCGGGAGGTACAACGCCATGCCAAGTCCAAATTGGACTATATATCCAAACGAATACAGCAAATTGATTTTGACATTGGAAAGTCTGTGACATTATTTTCCATGCAGAATCCCCAAGCAAGTGTGATTTTCCTGGCTTTATTAATTTTTGAGGGCATTTCCATTTTCATTTTAATTCTTGAATGGATAAGCGGCATTCTGGCTATGGTTTCCATCGAATTCAGTGACGGATCTGGAAATCTCAAATGAAAAATATGTTGAAGGTCACAGATTTTACTTTAATTTTGCGGTACACAATAGAGTGACTGTCTAAATAAAGGTGGGTTTTACGAAATTATCAATGACAAAGGAGCTGATTCTTGCAGATCACTAGCATTTTAACCATATTTCGAACAGCATTATTAATGAAAACCGGAGTGAAAGTCCACTCCAAAAATGTAACCTTCATCTTATTCCCCACGGGTCATTCTCCAAACGTTTTTGCCCCGGCGAGACAGGTCAGTGTCAGTACGTACATGCAATGAGATCTTTTTTATCGTCTCGTCAATGCCGCTGGGAATGTGGAAGGCGTTGCCATAAATGATACAGTGACACTAACAAACAGGACCAACCACCTCAGGTAACGGCTGTTTTTATTAATGCCTAAATGTAAGTCACCATATGATAAATTTGTTTCAGATAAGTCAAAGCTTCACGACAGGAGCGAGTAAGTGAGGTTGTTCATATATTTATAAAATGTGAAGATTTAGGATTCGGATGTCAATGATGTTTCATAAGGTCGTGAGTGTGCATGTGGGCTAGTTTGCAGACTTTTGCATCCGCTAATATGTTCTTTTGCATCGCTGCCGAAATGTTTTTGTATTGAGACGTACATGGCTTATATCAGCCTTTGCTGCTTCTAAAGTCTTTAAAGTCCCCAAGGGCCACTTCAGTGGCGGGAATCATTTTAGAAAGTAACTTCTCTCCTTTGTGTTCAGGACGACTGCAGAATTTAAAGTCAACTTCAATCTTCGAAAAACGAAGCTTGGCGTCTCTGAGGCAGTCAAAAGAGGCCCCGCTCACACAAGTGCTTCATAATGAGTTCAGAAGGAATTCATGCGCCCGAACTCCTGGATTCACAATAATTCCTTTAAGAGTTCGCATAACTTCAGAATCTGCCCATAATGACAGCAGAATTTCCACTTTTTTGGCTCCTACAAGATTCTTTACGACTTCAGATACGGCCCTGAAATTGAAGTGCTCCTGAACATTTTCTGAGCAGTCTCACGATCACCCACACCCACCCTTTCCCCTTGCTATTCAACGATGCAGTATGCCCATGCCATTTATGATAATGATAATCAATAACCAAACTAGACATAATTTCACTACATATTAACAATATTGATTTTAAATTTTCACTAAATCAATAATAATTTGCAGCACTAAACGTGGACACATGTTTCTCACAACACACACATACACAATGACAACCATTAATGATGACGAGAATCCATAGAACTGAGACTGAATTTAGCACTGATTTTTAGAAAAAGACCAAAATAGTCACATCGCGCATTTGATAATTTAAAAGTAGCAATTTTCAATAATAACGAATCATGTGTAGCTATAAGATTCTTACCTTACTAATTTGGACCCAGATCCTCGAATCCCGCATGCAGTGAGCCTGTGAAATAATACAAACAAAAAATAACTCGTTCGTTAGCTGTCCCTAGCAGCTTATTTAGCTTATTCACTATTCTGGAATCACAATGTTAAGGTATCACGACACTTATACTACGCCCATTTAAATGATTCTCTAAGTAATTAACCAACTGAAAAGCTTAAATAAAAAAACTTCTTACATTTTTTGGATGGCAGACCTTCGAGCATGACTTCCATCTTGAATGATAAGTTCCAGCGCACTCCAAAGTGAACCGCTTCTATTGGAGTCTGTGCGCATGATCATAACGTCATTACTTGGGCATGCATCAGAAAGTCTTCAAGCGCATGAAGTACTTGCGAAACACTTCGTGCATACGAATGCATTCTGAAATCACTCAGTACGCGGCCGTTTTCAAGGACTTATTATGCATTAATTAAGAAGTCCCCATTATGAGTGTGAGAATTCCGGAAACTTTATTAAACTTTACTTTAGCTCTCTGTAGCGATTACGAATTCAATCTCGTTGTCTGAAGAGACGTGCGGGCGGGGGGCTTTACAGCTATTCGTAGCCTATCTCGGTATTGATCTGTGACTCTGATACAGGAGTTGTACCAAGGTAAGGACCCATCGAGGGTCCTTAAAATGCGAATGTCGAATTCTTTTAATTCTGGAACCAAAATTGGTTGCAAATTTTGGCCAGCCAAAGCACACTATGATGTTCCCGTCCACTCCATGCTTCCCGAATTCCTATAAATCCTACTTACCCCTGTAGTCTTTAGAAATGAAGTTCGCTATTTAATTCACTGCCGCAAATTTAATGCATGCACTCAGTCTGAGTGAATGCCCAAAACGAAAGATTCAAGCACGTGTACACACAGGGGCTTTAAAGCTTTAAAGGGTCCTGAGATATGAGGTGTTTGGTTGGATTTTTTACCCCCGTTGCTATGCGTAGCGATGGACGGCCTTATTTGTCGTCCATTGCTTTTAAATGGAGAAACTTCAATTGCAATTATCTCCCATTCCCCCCAGTCGATTTTCTTCAAATTTTGAGATTTAATTGGCCATAGGGCGAGCTAATGGAGGAAGAAATAAAATCAAAGGGCAACCTTATGGTTGTCCAGTAATAGCTGGATAAATATTTGGTTTGCTGCAAGTTGCGCATGGTTACGCCATGCAACTGGATCGCAAGCCAAACAGAAAAACTAAAATATTCAAAATTTTGAAGAAATCAGCTATTGCGTAAATGCATGAGAAAGAAATCATTTTACTTCTTACTAGCTAAATTGATTCGGCAAGCAACCCCCAAAATTGTATATTTTTAGGACCCTCGATGGTCCTTATAAGATCGTCCAGGTGTAACGTTTTTTGAGGCTAGCCGTTTATACACCAAATAATGACCGATCTCGTCGACATTGTTCTTAAACTGACCGCTGCCAAACGTCGTTGTACGCCATAAATTTTGGTCACTCCAGGCCAAACGTTGGGGCTATGCGAACAAATTCAGTGTCACAAGTGCGTTGATGGTGACTGATTTGCTCCAAGAAGTAGCACCTTCGGTGGCTATAAGTTCTGTACCGGGGACCACTGAATGAAGATGTGGGCATCATTCAATAGATCTGGAAGCGCGCTACATTTTAATAGGCTTACTGGCATCAATCGTCTAGTTATATCCATGTCAACGTCACTTGAACGGCTTAGAAGTAAAAGAACTCATTTTTACAGAAATTATTGTAAACTGGACATCATATCCACGTGTAACCCACGGATGTTGTTATTGCATCTGGAAATGATAATTGTTACTTCTAGTTCTGCATATTAATCGGCCATGCCCAACGCTGAGCCCTCTTACGAGTACGGGTGTTTTAAAGTTAAGTATTTAGACAATTGTAGCAGACTTATCACGCTTGCGAGATCACAACACCTAGTAAGCGTCGTCAGATATTGCTGAAGGTGGTCTTAACCTGACCACTAGTACGAAATCTTGTGCCTCCTAAATCAGGGTGCCCAATTGTCAACTGGCCGGCCAGCAGGAGCCAATAAAGTGTTTTATGTTGGGATAAAAGCCGGTACATGTCACATTTATACGTCAATTACTCTGCAATCAGTGGGACCGCAGATTCGATGTGTACACTATTCGACAGGGCCTAATGCGCGCTTTTGCGTACATTGGTTGCTTGGTAACATTGGTTCCAAAATTCCATAGTGACGTCTCGAAAACTGGCAAGTTGGCAAAAAGCATAGTAGGTGTTTCACATCCAATTCAAACTTAGGTCACGCCATTCAAAAAACGTGCAAAGGGTAGGTTCAGGCAGGGTGTTCATCCTACAAAATTTTATTCTAATAAATACTCCGCAATTTTGAACATCCACCATCGAGGGTCCATCGGCCCCTGAGTGCAACTCGGTCGGCACAAATTAATGCGAAGCATAGATTTTTTGTACTGTAACTTGTTCATGCATGGATCCTATTAATAAATGGACAAATTCATTTAACCACAAAAACCTGAATACAAGTTATTGAACAGCGTCCTGAGCCAATGGTCCGTTCGCTCAAGCCTTGCACGATTTTATAAATGCCGCTCCGACCAGTACAAAATAGAGGAGGACTTAATGACTACTAAGAGTGATTATTGCCGCAGCTGCTGCAACGGCTTTCACGCGAAGTGAAGTGACTTAAATGCATGTTTTGGTACCCCCATTATTCAGATTTTTGAATAAACATGCCGGGTACGATGATACTCCTGTACCCCCATGGATTTCAATGCCAGGTACGTGTACCCTGACGCCACTGCCTGTGCCGACTGTTCAAGTGCATTATCACGGTACAGACGAATGCCGACAATCACGGGAAGAAATATGAGCATCTTTTGGTGCAGATACACTCAAAAAGGATTAAAAACTACCAAAGTTTTGTGTAAATTTTACATTAACAGTGTCTGGCGAGGTCTACGACATCTCATCCAGAGGCAACTCATCCACCCTTGCTCAACCAGGTCATATTCGTCCAGGGAGATAATTGTCCAGGCCAATTTTGTCAAGGGAGATAATAGTCCGAGCCACGTTCATCCAAGGGAATAATTGTCCAGACCCAAGTCAACCAGGTCCAAACTTGTTCAGCTCTAACTTATCCGCTTGGGCGAATATGGCCTAGTTGAGGCCTCCCCAGACACCGTTAATTGTTGAGAACTAACGTTGAGAAATTGGGTGTTCCGGTCTGGTGGGACACCAAATTTCGCACCGTTAGATAAAACAACCGTTATACAGCCCATGTTTACATGTAAAAGGGTACCTCAAAGACACAGAAAATCCCACTACTGTCACAAGGAATAATCGCTATGAGCCGTACAGTTATATGCCATTCCCACTATCGTGAAAAAAAACCTGAAATCTTCTCAATGGTGGCCTTTGGAATAAATGTGAAAAATGCAAAATTTTGCGGAATAACTGTAAAATTTTGAATTTTTGCAAAAAGTGAGTTGCCCTGTCAATAATCAATTGCTTACAATGCTTGCATAAAACAAGAATTTCGGACATCGGACTTGAGACATGGCTGCGGCCATCAATTCAAAACACAAGCCCCGTGGAGTTTGGATTGCTTAAAATGTTAGGATCATATTTGCCATTTGGGTTATGATGAAGCCAATAGTGTTGACCACGTGTTGCTTGTCGTAGTAGAAACTCCAGTTCGTGTACACCCTCAGTTCCCTCACGCTCTTCAGTTCCTTTCTCAATGCCATCCTCTCACGCCCACATGGCATATTAGCAACACACTCTTCCGCCTTTTTTCAGAAACTTCACCGATCCAGCATTTATGCTTGCGAAGAGACTGATAAAAATTATCCTCCCGACCAATTTAGTGCGATAAGCCCTAAAACTATGGACTGAATCTCCGGGAGACGGACCGCCTCGTAGGAACAGATTATGGCAGTTGAGAGGATAAGGAAGTTGCAACACATTCCTCCCACCCCAGCGATGCTACAGAAGTGTTTCACTTGCAAATGGAGACAGCGGTGTGAGTGAAGCGTCTTTGCCAACCGTTACGCTAGAATGTAGAGTAGTCCAGTTGTAGTTAGAAGATTTCGATGCCAAGGAGTATGACAAAGCTCTGAGTTATTACTGCCAGAATGAATGAGTGTAGAATAGCAAAGGCCATTAACAGCCGAGCTCCCTCGCATTGGGCATGAGGGACAACGGAAGGTCAGGTGACCACGGCCTTGCCAGCGCTATGACCACAAGAAAGCACTGGTTGGTCCACAGACAGCCCTGGAATATTCCGAGGATCGCCCCAAACGGCCCGCATAGCTGTTTCACTTGATCCAAACTCGGTTCGTAAGCTTTGCTGACTGCCCACAGGAACTTGATTTGATTGTTGGCAAATCGCGGTACCTCATCACGTTGGAGCATGTAAATTGGGTCCGTGATGGCATTGCATTGGTGGCATGATAAACTACCAGTAGCTGAATCAGTATGAATTCTATGGTTGAGGAACGAGCATCCAAAAACAGCTGCACGCTCCGAAGCTGCACGAATATGCAATACAGAAACAATAGAGTGACGCTAAGACACCAATGTGAAAAACCAACGGAGTTCCACGGAATGAGCCGCACATATTTCGTCTCATTATTCCACCGATAAGGGTTGCTCTGAATGAAGGAGCTGAAGGCAAAATTGAATTTGAGTCGTCTCCACACGTTCAAGTGTGTTTCCATTTCAGTAGATGTAAGGTAGCTGACTTGTTGCAAATACTAGTGCTTTTCCAGTATGAGTGCCACCTTCGAACTTCTACGGTCACTGTGAAAAGAGCAATTGCTACAACTCGGCTACTGTTTGCCTACCTGGCAAAAGTCTGTGAGTTATTCGCCCGGAGCGCGTTTCCGATTTCGCCCTCTTACAGCCACGCAATTACATTATTGTGTACAGTAGCTAATAGCTGTGAATTGGAGACTGATGACAGTGAACATTCTGGAGTAAAGACAGGAGTGTGTAACGAATTTATTTGACCTTTGACGTGCAACGGAAAGCACCAGGATACCATTTGACTGTCTTGTCCGTGAATAATGAAGTACTTTTGGACCAAACATGCAAGGCTTCGTTCAACAGCACGAAAGAAATAATTTCACCCATTTCGCATTCGCACAGCAAAATTGCCGACACTACCAAATAGCTGTGAATTTGAAAATTATGACTCGTGGCAGGCCTTGAAGAGCTGTGACAGGACTGTTAACATCACATATTTACCCGTAACTGTTAATAAATCAATTAGTAAAGTAATGCGCCACTTCAAGCATTATGTGAACAATATTGTCCATCTGTGGCGGAATATGTCACGCCCATGTTTGCCCGCAATCACGAAGGAGCCTGGAGATACGTCGTTCAAATCCCCCGTGAGGGCTATTTTACGCGAACTGTGGAGGTGACAAAGTGTCTCCAGCCTAGCTGCAATCTAATCCAACAAGGCTCCGGTCGCACGTCACCTCGCTGGCAAAGTTTTCTTGTGGCCGAAATGTTTTATCCCGACGCTGCATTTCTGTTCGACTAGAAAAATCCCGCAGAAAAGGCCAAACGCAGCAGCAGTGATGTGGACGGGAAAGCAAGTTTGCAGGCAAGTTTACAATTGAAACGTCACCACGGGGTTAGGATACAAACGCAGCGGAGAAGAAAGTGACCAAATGTGATGGTTATGACGACATCGGGTGTTATCAATTCAGACTTGTTGGGGGTTGCGCCCTAAGCGATGAAATTGCCGAAAAATTCAACCTACCATAGCGTTTACTCACAGTCAAGAAATCATTTTTTCCCTCTAACTGCCGTCTGACGGCACCGATTGTCAAAGTCAATAGCTCAACGTCATTGTCACGCAAATCTCCACCTATATGAATTTTTGCGTAAGTGTAACCTCTGAGGGTCCTGAGATATGAGGTGTTTGGTTGAATTTTTTACCACCGTTGCTATGCGTAGTGATGAACTGCCTTATTTGTCGCCCATTGCTTTTAAACGGAGAACTTTCAATTGCAATTATCTCCAAATCCCCTGGTCGATTGTCTTGAAATTTTGAATTTTAGTTGGCTGTAGGGCTAGCTAACAGAAGAAGAAATAAAATCAAAGGGCAACCTTTTGGTTGTCTAGTAAAAGCTGGATATATATTTGATTTGCCGTAAGTTGTGCATGGTTACGCAATGCTACTCCATCGCAAACTAAACAAAGGTAAAAATATTCAAAATTTAAAACTACAAGTGAATCTTAAAGTGAGCGTAAAAGTGAGTGAAAATTATATACGGAAGATACATACAGCACAGGAGTATTCTGTGAAATATTATTCTCCAGTGCTACTGAATGGGAACTCGAGCGAGCTAAAAGTTACTCGCCTTTTTGTGTTAATTGTCATAGTTGTGAGCAATTTGTATGAGTCTTTATAACAACGTGAGTGGGAAATCTTCTCCCTACTTTACTCATCACTGTGAATAGTAGGATAAGCTTTGTAACAACGAGATAAAAGAAACTAGTTCTTTCCGCTGATCATTTGTGTGTAAAATAAAGAGCAATTTCCACGGATTGAGACTATAGTCACCGCCCGAATTCCCTCTCAGGTTTATTGCGAAAAATCCATAGTATCGCCACTAACTGATCTAGGCGTCCAAGAATTATCTAGCATATTCGGTAACTGTGCAATTAATGTTATTCAGTCTCCGATATGCAACAGGAACTTTCAGCATTTATGTTACCATGATGTCAGTACTGCATTTGCAAATGATTTCCTATTAGTATTTGTCACTTGATTGACTTAGCATTGAGTTCGTGCCAACAGCTTTCAAGTACATAATTAATCAGCTGGCAAAGTAATTCCCACAATAGTGTCCTGTGAAATTCAAAAATTTCCAGGATGTACAAACAATAAATCAGTGTGTGGACCAACTGCGTTTCCAATCATAATGATTAGCTTACATACATTTCCAGTTAAATTGTAATAGGCCCAAATCTATGGACTCAGGCCCCATGGGCACAGCCAACGTAAGGAACCACGGTCACCAATAATGCAATGCCGAAGGATTGCATCAAGCTAAAGGGCGGATAATTCGTTGGTATATTCCCGACAGACTTTGGTGCGTAAAACCCATTTATCTCAAGCTGGTCAGGTGCGTCTTGCCTTAGCATGTGACGATCACAAAGCCCCGCCCAAATCACTTTGTGTTGGCCATTTATAATTAAACATGTGCAGGCAATGAGGCTTCCTGAATTCGTACATCAGCTGCGGACTTAGCGCTGTCGGTGAACGGCAAAAGGTTTAATCAGTTGGTCAACATAATAAATGACGTTAAGCAGGGCGGGTTCGAATTCAGGCTGATGGATTTAGTATTGGGAGTTGAGCTGCCATTGAGTAATTTTATTCGCCGCCATGTAAGCTGAGAGATTCGGAAGAACTTTACAACAGCTTGCAGTTAAAGGAAAAGTGACTGTGAGCCATCGGATTAGCGGCCAACGCTATCCGCGAACGCATGTCCGAACGACATGACATGATTTTTAAGTGCTCTGCATGACTCCTAGGGATAATCTATAAATTGCGTCTCCTTTGCCCACTGGACAGCACTTGTGATCTTCACATTTTAGCTACGAGAATCGAGACAGACGGAACATCGTCACTGTGAGATAATTAGATCGAGAAAGTTTAAATATTTTTTGAAAACAATGAAAAATGCCATGACGCTGACCAGGATCTCTGTCCTTGATGCTTTCGAGTAACTTTTAGGGATGTATTAGGCAGCTGAACCGACAAGAGCTGCTAGCAGTAGCAGCTCCCTATTGTGTTGGAGCTACAGCGGCAATGGTTACTGCTGTCTACTACGTGTACAGGGATATGACGGCGCTTGTATTCTTCTCGCTGCCCGAAAGCATGAAGACTCCCGGCGTCCCGGCTGGCTCCTTGTTTGCCTCATGCATGCGACAAATATGATGTTCTACTCCATCATGAACTTCAACCTCACCATCCAGCTTGATGTTCTCTTCACCGGAACGTTGAACAGAGTTCTGAGGAGCCTTGCTGCACCCGCAGATGAAGCAGTCCCCCCTAGGCACTGTGTTGGTGCAAGGCAGGAAGCAACTCGGGCTATTCATCACGTCCGACGCATTCAGCTCCTGGTCAACCTCTTCAATACGGGCTACAGGAACATCATATTATCTCATCAAGCTGTACTGCATTACAGGAGGAACGGTGAACGGCTATGTGGCCGTGGCCCACAGTGGACAGAATCTGCTCTTTGGATTCTTCGGACTAGGTGTCGCTGTGAACCTAATATTTTTCTATGCGCTCGTGTATGAAAAGGGCTTTGCCATCCCTGATGGGTTGGGCAGGATTAAAAGGAGCCTGGAACTGAGGACTCGCTTGTACCAGGACAAACGGGCAGCGAAAATCGTCAAGATGCAAACTCGATCAGTTCCCATCGCTTTTGGGATCAAAGTCGGGGACTTCCACATGCTGGAAAGGGTCTCAACGCCCGTGTTCGCTGATTATGTCGTAAGAAACATTGTGAACCTACTTGTTACACTTTGAAATGTGCGATCTGTCGATGTTCAGATTAGCGCAGGTTCAAAATCGACGCGTAGTGCCATGTAACACATGGTAGCATTCTCATAGCAGAAAAACGTACCCACAACTATTGTCAATTATCACACTTTACCCGCATACTTCGTCGATCGTGTCGACCAGTTGGTATCCCAGTCAGAGTACCCCTTTATGGGGATGGTTGGCTAATTCTAGCTGCTTTGTCACCATAATCGGCTTCTTAGCAGATGTGATTGTTTTGGATGTCTAGTTTCAACAAATTTTTAAGCATGCTTTCATGCTGTGTGCATAAGGGTTGTAAATTCGATCGCAAAATTCAAGTCAAGTTGACGTTAATGTAAACACCTTACGTAGCATGCTGTCAAGGTCAAGTGTGGCATAATAATTCCACGCCTTGGTTGAAAAACACAGGAATTACTAGTCATCTGGATGCAAATGGCTTAGAACATCAGAGGATATTTATGTGTTCACATTTTCATTTTATTGTGTCGTTCTTATGCTTGAAAATGAGTAGTTCGCAGTCACAGCTCTCAAGCTTGATTCTTGAACACATTTATTGCGGTTTCCGCACTACTGCACAAAATCTTTCATCCTTGACCATTATCATGAGTGTGAAGGATAACGTTCCATTCGAACTAACCAGAGGAGATAACAGTCCAGTGGAGGACCCCAACCTTCATGAGCCCCTACTGTCCCTTTTGTCTGCTCCAGGGAGAAATCCCTATCTATCACTGCTGGCTGGAAGTAACTCGAGGAATTTGTGGAACAAGACTACGAAACGGATTGCAATGACGGTTCATGCTTTTACATTACACCGTAAATTTTAGACTTGCTATTTGGCCAGACTATACAAATGACTGTGACATGTTAGAATTGTTCATTTTGTCA
>JAQFYD010001318.1:0-12657 GCA_034694225.1 Bourletiella hortensis
GAGAGAGAGAGACAGAGGAAAATATGAAAGAAAAAAAGTTGAGCAAGACAATATACACAACAGCCCGTTGACAACATGACAAGTACTTTCATTCACCATTCTGGCAGACCCTAGTTCAATTGTTGTTGAACAGTCAAGCCCCGTCAAAACTACGAGGAAGTCACTCACTTCACTTATGCCTTCTTGTCAAACTATTTTCATCAACTCCATCATAGTCCAACTTGAGCGCAGCCCACGGAGGACAAGTGTCTCAAATTTGTCAGTACATTTCGACAAAATCAACATCATAGTTCCACTGCTACTGTTTTGTTGTGCTGGTAGTATTGACACCGTACAAGTAGTGATCGCAATAGAATTCCTCCTATTCCCATTTTTCCATATTTTCCTCTTTGGGAATGTGTAATTATTATAACACGAAAGAGGTAGAAGATGCCAAAAAGTTGACTGGCAATTCAGTACAGGCATAGAATAGCAGGAAAACAGAACCATGATCACAGTCACTTACAGCATGAACAAACATTTACAATTTAAAAATTTACAGGTCATCTTGTAAACAACTTGAAATATTCTTCCGAGGCATGATGACCCAGCGGAAAGTAACATGAGAGATGAGAAAAAGAATGAATTGCTTACTACAACTACAACTTGTTGTACTACACGTGAGCCAGAAGAACTATAATAATATACACCCCACTCACAGAGTCAGTCAATTCTGAGTATAGAGTAAAAATTGCGCAATGAGGATGATGAAGCTAGTCAGTTGTACAAAGCAGAATGATGCACTTGTTTCAGGAATGAAATTTAGTTCCGAAAATGTTATACTATAAACTCAGTCGTCATCGTCATGCTCGGCCCGTTGGCAAGGTCTCCATTACAGTGAGTCATGACAACTTGCAAGGTTCAAACACACGGGATGATGATGATTTTAGTCTTCTTCCAAGTCCGGCGTCGTCATCATCATCATCATCAACATCTTAAGGCATCCGAATCAAAGAAGACGAAAATCACTCCGTTTTACTAGTAACAGAGTAGCCGACATTCTCAATGAAAAATGCATTAACCTGACTCAACTATATAATAACAGTACTATTTATTAGCTTCCTTTCACACTTTTCACTCAAAATTAATATTCATCACAAAGCACAGAACTGCCATCACGACAGAGCTTGTTTTCATGTGCTCGAACTGATGAAATTATCCAAAATGGCCAAAAATTTAGCATACTCATAATTGGGACAATTATTATTCTCTGCTTCCTCTACATGGTTTCCTTTCGACCACCTCGCATGCCTGTTGTGAACAACAACCACCGCAGCAGCAGTACAATGATTAGCAAAACTACATCTAATATTTTAAACGACAAAATTGCTCACATCCAACACACCCACCTCTGTAACAACTTCACACAATAATCACAGCGGAAAAAACTATTATTCCATGGCAATCTCACCGACTGTACATTACACATCAAGTACTACAAAATAACCCTGGCGAGACCATCCGGTGAATCCTTTGTCATCCTATCACAGGCAAAATACTATGGACCAAGCGCAAAATTCTGATAAATGGCTCATCTGCCAGATACTATATAATTTACATTAATAGTCCCGAGTGGGGACTCTTCACACTTAACTCCACAGTCATAGCTCGCAGACTATAATTAATATGGGAAAACAAATCAAACATAATTTTCTCATTTTCCACAAATTAAAGAAAATTGAGAGAACCATTAGGACTCTTCAATTTCGTGGTTCACTGAAAATCTTAGTGAATCCAGCGGAGTTATCTGGCCGAAATAGGCTTAAACTGTTAGTCCATGCTTAAAGATGTAGAGAAGTTCTTCTCCCCAGGGAAAACTGAACTCAAAACTTACAATGTTTAAGTCATTGTCATTACGTTGCTTTTTCATTGTCAGATGACAGCTTTCTCATGCTGAGTATGCAAAGATGGACCTTACACAGAAAAGGTTCCACGAACAAAATGCTCGCGGACTTGATTCATGCAAGCTATATACAGAACATTCACAAGTCAAGTGCTTCATTCCATTCTTGCTCCATACCTCTCTGGATTGATACGCCCTGCGACTACACCAAGAAACAACAGCATTCAGACCAATTTTTCCTACAAATTTCCAAACTCCGGCGAGAATGAACCCCTGCGGAGCATACTGCAGCTAGAAATGCCCATTCTTGATAAAAATATGGCAACAAATCAAAATAATTATCCCACTAAACCTCCGGCCTCGATTTCATGATTTCAAGTTATGAATGAACGCATCTCTTCTTTCTCTAACACTGTTTCTTCCAGTCCAAAACTAAATGTCATGATGATGAGACACCTCCTCGACAGTCAATATATATTTAGGCATTTTGTGCATCACCAAAGAACAAATGAATGAAGCAAGCATGATAATGATGACGATGGCGATATTTAATACTCTTGGTTGTAATGACTAAACTTTCTTGATGAGTTTATCCACACTGTGGCCCTTTGCTCGAATTTATAGCACTGCGAATCCCGTTCCGTCGCATCGCATGGCTTCAATTCATTCTTAGTACGAACCTGCAGAATACGCTTTCATAGGCTCCCATGCAACCAACTTCGGGTCAAAAACGTCCCTGTATGAAGCCTAAGAAAGAACTATTACTACTATTTGACCCCAGTACATAATGAAGAAGGCTTCCTTTTCAGTCGACTCGACACGAGAAGAACATCCACGACCCATCATGTTCATTTTCATTGTCGATCTATGGCTTAGAAAAGGTACTCTCATAATAGTAAATGTCAACTGATAATAAATCACGTCACACTCACAAAAGAATGTCACCCATACTTGGCAGTTAGGGAAGGGTACAGCACAAGCAAGCAGGCGCATAAGTAATAAGCATTGGGCACAGACACACGCACCGTTTCAAAAATCAAACACTACTCGTTCAATTACAACGCCTATAGACTTCAACTCATGTGTTACTGAATGCGTCTCTGTGACTGACAGAGTCACTACAGTACTATTTACAGCATTGAGCATCTATGTATATCCCTTGTACAAACTACCCCTATCACTATCACATTTTATAGACTTTCTCTCCCTTCGCCTATAAAGCTCAAGTTTGCTCTCTCTTTCTATACCCCTACCCCAGTCCTTACCCATACATACCTCTACTACGTATCCCGAGGAACTGAAAGGAAAATTATTAACTAGAAATCATGAAACTGTGTAAGCCTCAGTCCACACTATCGCTGTTGCTGCTGCTGCTGGCATACTTTAATTGATTTGACATGGAAAGAATTGAAATTAAATTCGTTCATTCCCAAAGCCCTATGCCTCCACTTGTGCACATCGTAATTATCATACTTCTCAATAATGCTCACATCCTATACGCTCTCTTCAGACTAGTAGTACCAATGTTATCCTGTATACACCTTTCTTGCATGGACACGGCAGCTCAAGCAAAACTAAACTTATGTAACTATATCCAAGCATATTATTTCGTTCTCGTTCTTAGTTAGTCAAGCAAGCTGTGAGAAGGGCCTGAAAAAAAACTGAAAAAAATCCTCCATGCCATGGTTCTCTGTTGTAGCATGGATATATTTTATATATGAACATCAAGAATGCAAGTCATGTCAAGGATGGGTGCCACAACGATTCATGTTCACGTGCATTATACAACATGAGAAGTTTTAACAGATCACACACATCCACATACACACACCATCATCAAAGTCATGCATTCTATCCCATGGCATACCGAATAAAATTTTAACCACCAACGCCATCACGTTATCTCACTGGACTTCAAGCTACAGAAATACATAAAATAGGGAGGCCCCGGTATACAATGCAGTCGAGCTGATCATCCTGTAATAACACTACGGCAGACAGACACTGTTTCAAATTCATCCAAGCTGCCAGCAACGCCGAATTCCCAGGGTAACCCGTTTTTTGCTCATCCCTGCGTTCCACTGACGCACAACAGAGAAATAAAGAGAGGAGAGAGAGAGACAGAATTTCATAATGGCAGACAGATCCATCATCATAGTTGGCGCAGCAAGTACCATATAGGCAACAGCCTCAAGAGTCTAGGGCTGCATGGGTTGACCCTTTGACTCTGAATAGCCATGTTATTAAAAAGGAAATCATCAATGTAGTAGTAACAGCACTACGTTACTCCTGACGTGTAAAATAAAATCGTCTCAAGGTGTGACGCGTACAGTAGAGCTCAGCTTCTGAATAGCGTATGACAGTGGCATTCAAACTAACGCATTTTTCATACAGTAACAAGCATAACTTTGCCTATTACTTCTATCTTCTTGTAGATATCACAATCAGGGATCTATCAGTATAAAAAAAGAATGACAGAAGTAAAAATATTTCCACCCTGTACCATTTTCTTGCGGCAGACCAAGAATGCTGCTTCAGGAGGGAGTTCAGAAGAGTAGAGTTTAGAGCAAAACATCAGTGGATGTCTTATTAAAAAATAAGGAGGATAATGCGTAGGCGGCACGAAAAAGCCCAATATGAACTTCTTGTATCATCCTTTGTTTGAGTAACGGAAGATCGCGCCAACGCTTGTTCTCCTTGAAAAATATTATTTGTTCCTTATTATTTCATTTTTCATATAAAGGCAAACCAAAGCAGGCGGTTGCTTAGAAGATACGAAACCTTTTATCCCCAATGGTTTCTCTTTTTTTCAAAAAATCCAGCCACAGTCAACCATTTGTTACTAAATGCACTGGATTAGCTCAGGTCAGGAAAGCTGCTCCGCATGTTGCAAACAAAATTTTGACAGCTTCCTATCATTTGTCATTTCACAGCCAATACTCATTTTTCATTCCAACTGCTATAGGCAAGGTACTCACACCCACTTACTATACATTCCTCCTGGAAATTCAAATGGGTTTTTCTTCTTCTCATTCCATAGGCCATACCTTTGCAAAGTCCAAGGCAAAATATGCTTTCTCAATCCGAACCGTAACCTTGGAAATGATGCCCGAAGTTACAGCCGAACGAGTAGCGAAGCTCAGTCTAAAGCTGCAGAGATGAGACGCTGTAAATAATGAATTCATTCCTACTAACTACCTCTTCACTCCCCCCTCGACCCACTATCTCCACTTTTCGCAGGACGAACTTTTTCAAGTTACACCACAAACAAGTCATCTCATCTCCATTACCTAATTCCAGGACTGGAAAAACTACGGAATGCATGCAGATGTGCTGAAACTGCAAGCAAATGAGCAACATTCTCGCACGCATAGATGCTACGCCTCTTGTTGATTTTTACACACAAGTAACCTTTCGGAAGACACGTATGGGTAATGTGTGCAAGATAAAAGACGGGAGGACTTGTTAAGTGCGCGGTATTACGAGCCAAGTCATCACCTTTATGCATCCATCTTTTTTAAAATGAGAAATGCTTATCAACAGGAGATCGGAAGCTTTAAGCAGAGAGCAGAGCTGACAAAAAAATCTCAAGTGGCTCAAGAAAGAGCAACTACTTGAAATAAGAAAAACATCGTGACCCACGTATACGCAGCTACACTCCACAATTCCGAGCAACGATTTTTCCGACTCTTGTCTAACTCAAAGTCAAAACGCCTCTTCGGGGCTTTCCATCCACATTACATATCCATCCGCAGCATACATGCGTACATAACTAAACGCAGTTATAATAACATATTTACGCTGGTTCGCTATCAAAAAAACCAACCTGTCTGCAAGATAAGTCAAGACAACGCCTTTTTACATCATTTCTTCTTTTAACAGTCGTAATATTAACCCTGTACTCAGAAGGATAAGAATGTGAGCCAGTCCAAAAGCATCATGTAAAAGTGAACCCGTTGAATTTCAGTCCCATCAACACAATCCGCGCCAGTCAGTGAAAAAGCTTGATTTGATTCATTAAAAAAATAAATCGTTTAAGAGCCCAGGGTAAACCTAATAATTATTATCAGCCTGTACAAAGGATTTTTCTTTCTCCATCAATAAATTCAGTCCTATATCATTGCCGGTCCTCCGTTACACTTAATTCCACCTCGAAATCAAGAAAAAACTCTTGCTCAAGACTAAGTAAGTGAGCGACGATTAATGGAAGGCCTTTTCTCAACAATCTGACAGACAGATCAATGCTATGGATCACCTTCACCTTTCACTTTTCATTATACTAATACCTCTCTGTGCTTTAACATATATTTAACTAATAGTCTGTCAGCACACATTGTAATTTTGCCTCCCAACAGCAGCCGCGTTGGCGGCAGCTACTTCAACTTCCATACTTAACTTATGTATCATGCTTGTTACTATGTCTTCTGGCTACATTAACGACGAATCTTACTCTTTCGCTGCCTGTTGGTATGCAAACGCATACCAGACGTACCAAGATGTCAAATAAAATGACATAACATTACAGGCTACATTTCCATCATCATTCTCCATATTCTACTGTAGGTGTGATAGACAACTGATTTTGAATCAGTTTACGACTTACCATGAAGAGCCATCGGGGGCACAGCCGTCATTGCCATCTCATCTTCATCCCCAGAGTCATAAAAGAATCGGTTCTCTGCTACTTCAGCCTGGAAAAAACATCAAGAAATTATTCCACATTACCAACACTGTCATAAAGACCGAAAATTGCCTACTGTTCTGTAAAAGATTCTCCCAACATCAAGATACAAAGTCCTACTACTACTGCTATTACTATTCACATCAGTGATAGTATTTCAACCCCTAATTTGCCTTTAACCGCCTGCCCCTCCATCATCATAAAAATTATATGCCCACGACTGGAATCATGCACTGGAATCAACAGGTGACCTACACCATGGTAGCAGACTTATTCGTCTTACTATACCAGCAAACCTTCAAAAACCCTACATTAACAGGAATCTATGTGTAAAATAGAAACGGAAGCAGGAACGTATATAGCCTCTATAGACACCTGCATCATTTAAATCATTTACTTTTGATATAAGCGCACCTACGGAGGGCAAGCGAACGAAAAAATCACTTCGATAGTCATTTCTGATGGCTTATTCGATCAGCCAATAATAAAGTCGCCAACTTTATTAGATAGCAGCCCACACATAACAGCTTTTCTGACACAAATAAATGAAGAAGATAGAAGGATGTCCATGCATTCATTTCATCGTACAATAAGCCACCCTGAGACTTTTTATTGCCACCATATGAAATCCATATTATGACCGGATCCTCTCTCTCGCTCACTCTTTCTACTTTTCGCTTTTTAAGTGAATAAGAAGAAGAAAGGGCTGAAGAATACTCTTCTTCTTGGCCGTCTCGCTCCACTGGCATTTAATCTTTCTCGTGCAGTGTGTTATACCGTCTGTGCGCCTTCCTTGTCCTGCAATACTAAGAGCATATAATTTTTCCCAGTTCAAGGCGGAGTCAGCCATCACTATTCTTTCCACTAACATCTCAACTGCTGACGTCATGACCACAATGTCTGCTCCCTACTAACACTTTTAAACCCATACAAGTTAGAAGATCCCAAGCAGCCATCTTTTTAGTGGCCCTTCGGAGCTCCGTAATAATCCCTCTTCTACCAGTGTGTGTATGCATATTATTTAAGCTAAGCTGCTCAAGCTACTTCCTCTGAATAATAATACTGCTTCGCAGTGGTGCATACTCCTTAAGAAACACTGGCGGTGCATTGGATCGAACATAACCAAGCCACAAGATATTTCTTCTCTCGAAGCCACACCACCACCAGAAATATCACGGTAATTTTAATAATGCTCGTCATCATGCAACCCAACCATGGATGCTATAAACTGCACAACAAAATACATACATACTCAAGGCATACACACACACTCTTCTGAAGAACCTTCTCGAACAACACCTTCCTTTTATCCTCCTTTGTATACACCTGAATTATCCTATAGTACAATCCATGTGGCAGTACCAGGATGTTATTACATTTTCTTCTTTCCTACATGGACATCGGCATCTCTTCATTATCTACCTATACGCAGCTCATTTATCATCTCAGAATATATGTCAAAATCAATGCCGTGTATATTATATCTCCAATCCAAAGTTCCGCCTGAAATTTATATACATATGAGGTCTGTCTAGAAGTAAGATGCCCTAATACATTTCCAGTACCACATTACATGCTTCAATATATTACCAAGAACCTGGTGGTCGTCGTCTGTGTTAACCGCAACGGGTGCAGTGACTCGGATTTTACTTTTCACTGCCAAATGAAACTGCTCCCTCCAAAATCACCACACATTCCATTGTCTCATAATTATTATTTCCAAAGCTTCCAACAAATATCCGCTAGCCTGTATTGTACATTTCCTTTTAAGAGGATCAAGTACACGAAGGAAAATAATAATTCTGAAATCCTCCTAATGTGATGCGGCATGCTGATGGAATTAAAACTTACTAACATCAAATTTCACTCGTTGGCTACATTACCCAACTAGCTAGCTTCGTCATGACTTTTTCGATAAGTTAAAAAACGTACTGCGAGAACATCTTCTATGGCCAGGACTTCATCGTCTTCCAGAGCCAATCCCAAGGAGAACTCTTCGTCCAGCGCATCATGTTGTATTTCATCCCAAAGACGTCCTGGTGACTCCAATGATGGGTACGATGATGCTGACCAGGATGGTCCCGGTTCAGGAGCTTCTGACTCTTCATGAAGCTCCTCAGGGATGATAGCAACTGCTGCTGCTTCTTCCTCAATAACTTCTTCTGGCACAACGGGGCTCTCCTCCACATTATTGCTCGTCTCAACTGATACTTCGGATTCTAATGAATCAGCAAAATCCTGAAAAGCATAAAATATTACAACTGAATCTTAATTTCTTAATGATGCTCCTCTTTACAAGGTCTTTTCTATACGAAGCGGCCGTTCTCCGTTTCTAAAATTCTCTCACAATATACGCATTCGACACTAGAATCACGTCAATAAGTAGCCTGAAGTCTCATATAGTCACAAACATGGTATACTGAGACCGCACTTCCAGATCTCCATCAATTATAGCGAAGCTTAGAAGCACAAGAATTTATTCTTTGCCTCACAACAATTAGGTCTCCACATTCAAGCAAAGAGAAAGGATATCTATGTTTTCTTTGTATTTTTACTTTCACTTCCATGTAGACACCATACCTGCTCATGTAGGTAAGCACACAGTTCCTTGTTATCTTTCTTGCCATGTGGTTGACTTTTATTGCTCATGTGACAAAGAAGAACCATAAATTCATAAAATAAATAGTCTCCCCGTTACTTCTTTGATGATGAATCACGAATGATCGATGGGTCCCAGCACGCGGACACCCATGACGAAGTACTATTACCACCACACAGTAATTACGACGATTTCCTCAAGTCTAAACATGACCCAAGCCCGCAAGTTTCCCTTACTTTGTTCTGCTCCTGTTCTTCCCACACCATGGAGTGCGGATGAATCCGAAGAAAACAGAAATTTCATTGAACCTCTTGTTCTTCCAAATGTTGGGAACATTTTCAAAACATGCCTGCCTGAAACTTCAAGCTCTTGAAATATAAAGTTACAAAGTAGCTAACGAATGAATAAAAATCCAATATGTGGGAGATTTGCGGGAATCGTAGCTATAATAATCTCAAGCACAATTTTTTTCTTAATGTTGGACATGAGCCTGGGCGACAGTTACGGTTAACAGCCCGCCGCCCCATCATTTCATTGGAGTAGCTTCATTAGAAGTCAATACCGCTACTCTTTCATCATATTTTCCGGGAATCCGGAAAAATAATAATTATAATTGATGTTTAAGGGCGATGTTTATGACTATCAGCAGGCCGGGAAGGAAGGGACTGAGCAGAATGCATGAAAAGTTGTCAAAACGAGAGTGATAAATGAGTGTCTTTTCGAGGGGGCACAATGAGAAAGTGAGATGAGGTTAAGAGTGTCCTTATTATTGGAGAAAAAGGTGGTCCTTTAACTGCTTCACGCCGCAACCACAACGACCCATTACCTGTCCTTTATGCACAATAGTTTCATTTCAACTCCTCACAAATCATCCAAGTGTTAGCAGTCGATCTTTCGGCCTCCTTCCCATCCTTCTTATACCTGTCAGCCAACCTTGTCCAACAGCACATGTACCAATACCAATATTACCTTCTTCATCCTGCTTATTTCCGATTCAAATCTCTAATGCTACTTACACAAACCATTATCACTATGACAGAAGAGAGGATTTGTTCGGAAAGCCCTCCTATTATTCCCATTTTACAACACTATGTGTGCGTGTAAGAATGACATCAGTAACAGATAAGCTATACAAGCTCACTCTGGGTACTTGAGTAGCTTGCTTTCAAAATGAGCTTTTCAAATTCTATCCCGTCAGATCATCACTTGGTCACTACCTTTCGGAACTGACTGACTATATTACATTAGTCTCTGATCAAGGATTATTAGATTTTAAGAAGAGGTAATCTTAATTATGTTGTTGTCAAAACAACACAACCTATTGTGAACACAGCCAGTTTAAATTTTATCAATAAAAAAATGCCCACGGCTTCAACTATTATTTATTTTCGTTCACCCAACTGCCTGCCAACTTGCCTCCTATAATTCCTCCTTATACAGCGTAGAATAAATTGGGATTTTTTAAATTGTGTGAGTGTGAAACTACAGTTTCTGACGCCAGCTTCCAGAGCTGTACTCAGGAGTAACCTCAGTAGAAATTGTAACAAAAAAACTACTATGGCCTTAAATGCAGCCGAATCAGGCCACGTATAGATCATATCAGGTGGCTCAAGATGATACATGAGTAAATGCCCAATCCCGGCGGTCACGCAATTATTATTGTCATTGCCCTCAACCCAGAAAAGAATGTAAATTATTCGTAATGAATAACATATCCAATTTAAAATTCATTCACAACTTCAAGACAAGATTAGAGCCGGACACGCTCGGGGGATCATTTGGACACCACAAGATTATTAATAACAATGTGTTCCCCACAAAGAAGACAAGGTCTTCGGAAATTTGCCACGCTCACCATCCTCGCTTTGACGATAGTAAGTAACTACACTCGGTCCTCCAACAGTCATCCCTTTCATGATTCTATGACAGATATTCATACCCTCCTATAATTTCAACAGGTGGTTAACATCGGTCACCTTTGCTTCTTGGGATACTGGGTGCGTTCCGAGGTGAACAATGATCTGCCGCAAACTCCCGGTTTCTCTATTCACATGTTTACTAACGGCGTTCTCGCAATATTTACCATCATTTCCATAATCATCCACAGTAGAATGACTTACATGGTGCATCGGGAATCCTTAGGAAAAACGAAATATTCATGCGTTCGTGGACATAACTTGTGCAGCTAAACGGTTATGATATTCTGTCAGCCTAATATTCTCCTTAATTACAGGTTTCTTACGCCAACATATTCATAATGATGTCATTCTTACTCTTTGCGGCAATTTCGACCATTCTATTTGTCAACTTCCCATTATACAGACTGGCTGCTCCCTTTCCGCCACGTATGATGACCTTTAACAAAAGCACAGGCAAAGCTAAGATCAACATTCCCATTTGGCTGGACAGATTCCAATCTAAGGTGGCAACACGTTTGTAATGAATCTATAAGAAACTGTCATAAAATCCTCCAGTAATTCGTGTGCTGTTATAGTTTCATTGCTGTGGGGGTGAGTCTTATATTGACTACAAATACATGGTACACAATATCAAAGGTATGGAGCGACTGCCGAAATCTTGTTGCAAAAAGTTCCAAGCCGTTCATCCTGACCATAAATTCACCTGCGAGGTTGATGCCTTTTCAATGGTACCAGCATCCGCCTACCTTGCAGTACACACACAGGTACAAGTTCAATTTTCCATGTACTCTTAATCAAGGCTTTATTCTTATCTTATCTGACGAAACAAAACAGTGAGTGCACAACTATCACGTAAAAAAACTGCGGTCAAACATTATAACGTTGACACCTACTACGATGTACAAGCGAGTTCAAGGCTAACAGATGTCACATTTTGGCTTAGGGTTGCAGAAAGAAGTTGGAGAAGCATTTCAGCCTGCTAACAGAGATAATTATGTGCTTTTGCTGGACAATATTTGGACTCAGCTTAATATCAATGCTTGCCTTCCGCTACGAATTTAAGCTGAGTCGAACAAAAGCGATTGATGAAGAAAATATACCAGCCCGCAAATGCAGTTCGCAGCTAATTACAGCGTCCGGAGAAAACTCCACCTTGTCATTTCACCATCAGCAAATGTCAAGGGAAGCCACTGCAGTGGATAATAACAACAAGACTACAAAGGACAGCAAGGCTGAGATATCATACAACACCAAAGAATATAATCCCACGATTCCCCATCTATTTGGTAGTGGTTCCAATAATAACGATGGGGAGAATGCGGCTTCTGTTGCCCATCAACATCGCCCAAGGAAACCACGACGGCCTCCCTCTATTCAGCAGAAGCGAAGCCAGAGCCATCCCTACGACTACTTCTCAAGACACGGTCTCAGTAATGTTTTATAAATCCTCTTGTTGCCTTCACCATACAGTTTTCTTTCGTTACAATAAGATTTTCTCATGTCTTTGATTATTTCCCACTATTGACGTTAAACGGTGAGAGAATTCTGTTCGCGTGGCCAAAGCTACGTTGAAGAT
>JAQFYD010001319.1:0-12656 GCA_034694225.1 Bourletiella hortensis
GCCTGGCACTGGCAATTATTAATAAACTGATACTCGATCGCTGCATTTTGAAACTGTAACGGAAATCAGTACAGATTTTAGTATTTTCAACTTACTGTAGAAAGATTTGGTATGATTCTCAACGTACGTGATTGTCCGTATTTCTAATAACTAATTACAAACACTAATTCAATGCTTTGCCAATATGAAATGTGTCATGATTGCAATCGTAATCCGGTGCCATATATGCCATATCACCCCGTTATTCAGAGAAACAAACCTGAAGGCGTGGGCGAGTGGTTCGTATACAATAAACAGTAATTTGTTCGTACGACACGGAGCTAATTAGTATTTAAAATAATAATTTATTTCTTTACGTAAGGAAACTAAGACGCGCACGGAAAACAGACATGTAATAATAATAATAGTAGCAGTGTAACATCATCATTTATATGGTATTGCATTACTAAATTCATTATTATTGGTAATAGTATATTGACTTTTCACTTCATTATCTGTATTTTGCATTTCCACCTGACGGTAATGATGATAATAATAATTAACTTAGTATGTATTCTTTAAGAGCGTTTCGCAAACTTCTTTAAAGACATTAATTATCCTCTCTTCCGTTTATACTCATTACCTACACAAAATGTAACAGTATATTTTTTACTAAGGACGTAATAATAAAACAGCAAAACTTGATCATGGTTTCACACTTAAGTTACAGTCAAGTGGGGGGTTACGGCTATACTAATACTAAAGTACCCATAAGAATAGTTACGTTAGTGTAATACCGTTATTTAATTGCAGGCTCACAGACCCAGAGACAGATGCGGCCTTATATCTGTGGCACACGTGATTCTGATTTGTAGTTGTAGTAATCACAATAACCTACACCTAATCAGTTTACACCTTTTAGTAAATTTTCTTGGCCGTAAAGCATAACATGTTCCAAGAGGAGTCCTGCTTGCATTTCCCGAAAATTGTTAGGCAATCCAGCCACAATAATTAACTGCATTACCATCTCACACTGACTTAGCCACTATCCGTATTATTTTCGGTGACTATATATGGAAGTTGTCATAACATTAATTACACTTTTTTAATTCCACCCTTCCTCCTCGCCTTCCAACAATTATTATTCAATTATATGAATACATTACTATTTTACAACTGTAATTATTACAGCGCATTCTTTTTACAAAGTGCTAAGAGTACATATAGCTACAGCGGAAGCGAATTATTATTTTCAGTACAAAAAACATAATGGGGGTGAACTGCTCACTTGGCTTTAGTACAGAAGACAAACTGATACCATGGAGGTTCACTATTAGGAAGGGCAAAACGCACAGGGGGAAAGTGGCACATTATGAAATGGTTTTGTAATTATTAAGTTTAGGGCTAAGCGACGGAGCACCGGAGATGCCCCCGGAGTATGAAAATACAATCGTCATTACATTATAGAGTACATTAATTCTTAGGCAACTTGTTTATCGCCGGAAGTTATATTCCTGCATGTAACTTTTCAGGATTCCAACCACACTAAAGATTTATTATTCAATCGCTATACATTAATTTGTCGAGGTACATTAACTTTTGATTCTTCTTCATTTTTCTCTCACGTCTGTTAATTTCAGATAATAATTTTAGAGGTACAAAGTATTCTATTTTCTTCGGCACTTACTTTAAACCAACAATAATAATAATTCTTCCTTGATGATGAAGAATCAACAGCATTCAATTACGGTATGACGACAATCAAAATGCCCCCCATCGAATAATTTCCGCTGCTGCAGAGCAAAGTATGTAAGGAAACTTAATAGCAGAAAATATATGCAACAGGTATGAAAAGACAAAAAAACATACATGAACAAAGTATGAGATAAACTACATCAAGTAAGTGTAGAATACAAAATTAAAGTACTGGAATAGACCATGCTTAATAGTGATTTATTTCTGCGCAATCTGTCGGCAAAATCAAGTGCACATGAAACGCGGACATGTAACGGGAGCAGGATTAACGAAGTAACAGACTACAGGATTATTAGTTTTAGCCAACTGGCTTAAGGATACGATATGTTTCAGCAAGTTCATATAACGAATTCTTTCAAGGAGTTGCATTAACACCCATCACCGGATATCTCAACACTTTAGTATAGTTCTAATAATTTCTTTCAGCTAAGATACACTAAACAGGGGTTAGTTGGTACGAATAGCAGTAAAACAAAGACCATACAATGCTAACAAAAACGTTTTAACAGAGAAACTATTTTGACAGGAGCAATTTAATAATTATTATAACTGATTTTCTAGCCAAGTGAAACAAAAGAGAAAACAGTCTGAAACGAAGCGATATATATGGAATAGGATTCCAAAAGTCTTTAACCGAGTCGCGTAACGATGGTAATAATAATAATATAATAATAATACTCTTGTAAGAATGATCATAATAATTAAACCCTATAACTTTATATTTATCATGTCCATTACAACTTATTAGACGCATCTACAAATAAGCTTAATTTTATTAACTTTGCGCTTCGCGGAATAACATGACGGATTCGGATTTACTACCGTTGAGAAAATCGCAACTGACTGCTGATGATAACTCTCTTCATCATCAATATAACATTTCCAACAAGATTTTGTGAGTACAGAACAGCGACGATAAAATTACTCATCTCCATCAGCATGATTCAAGTGTATAATCGTAAGTCGTACGCTTAAAGACCTGAAAATACTGAGATTAAAACTCTTACATAATTACACATAAATTCAACTAAGAATCTGAAAAAAATTGGGACGCCCTATCCAAAACATTCGCGTCTTCCATCTCTATATTTTCCAACGTAACAGTAGTAGTATTATTATTGCACACACATAATTACGTACGCGAGCGTTATTAGGTTTCATTCCAAATACAGTACAATGATAATGTTAATATAATCCTCATACTTACAGTAATGCCGGAACAAAACTTTTTTTTAAACATATTAATCCGATGAAGATACAGCGTCAACAGTTTTCTGTGAATTCTCTTGAAATTTCCCTTCTGCACTTTCCCCGACAGCTTCCATTTTGCCTATGAGGGGTATACAGTTCGATTTTTCTTCATTGTTAGGAGTACCAATGTCTCCACTTTTCTCAGTAACTGCTTGAATACATTCCATCTCGCCTATCATGGGTCCATGACCATTCGCCTTAGGAGCGGTCAACTCTCCATCACTGTTACTTCTTACAACTTTCTCCTGTAACTCTTCAGGTACGCGATCCTTCTCAGAGGAGGAAGTTGACCCAACCGCGTCGGTTCCACACGGAACATTAACGTCCTTTTCTTCAGACGCTGCCCCTTTAGGTTCGGTGCTCGCCTGTCCAGATGCTGTATTATTCACTTCCGACACTTGCTTCAACTGCGGATCATCAACTATGTCAGCAGACCCCTATTTTATAGCAAAGAACAAAAGTTATATTTTAGGCATTATTTCAACAGAAAACTATGGAATCCAGAAATTCAACCCAAACAAACGAGCGCACAAAATTATGAAATACAAATAAAAATGTTAATGCGGTTAATAGAGGGACTCACTTCGGGTGCTAAATCGCATGCTGGGGCTCTTTGGGGAGCGCTACTCCCTTCACTGGCGGGAGACAATGTACCAGATGGACCATCCGAAGAAGGAGCGACTGAGGAACTGCCGGATATCGGCTGAGGACTCGTACGATTAGAACTGGAGGAAGCTACAGGAGCGGATAATTGCGCTTTCGAGGGAGTTTTCGTCACAACTTCTACAATTCAACACATAACAACAAAACTCAGTCAGGAAAAAACTCACGCCCCTAAACTCTTTGCTACGTCTGTATCTACGAAACAAATGCACGCAGTGCTTCATAAATATACTTCGTGCTAAAATACCTTAAACACCTGTGAATCATCTCTCTAGCTAATGTGAACAATGAAACATGTCAACACTAGACATGTTGCTCATAGCTACTGCTGCATTAATTTAGTCTATACGATTCGCAGCAAACGATTGCACATTCCTTCGAAAAGTGCAATACTATACTAAAATTCAATAATCTACACATGTAAACTTCAGATAATAATTTCAATAAATTTGGAAAAGAAATATTTCTAACGGTGTTTTACAGTGTTCCACTAACTATAGCATTACACGCAGTGGGTACAAACGGCAAAGTGCATACATCAAGCGATGTACGTCTGATTAAACCATGATCGCATCACTTACGCTGAAAAACGACAGGAAACATCAAATCATCGAAACTGGGACCAACACTCGTCAAAAGCATCCATTCCAGTCACGAAAATGTAATAAAACACACAATATTTTCTCAGTTCCCGTAACACACCAACCAAAACTTCACAAACCAAACTCATGAGAAGCCGGTAGACTCAGAAATATTGGCATAAAAGTGAAATCAGCAATGCCGATTGACATTTATCTAACCTACTGGCAAAGTTATCACCCCACTTCTTCCTTCAAAACGCCCTCAAAGTCGAAATATTCAATCGAAGACAAGACTTGGCTAAGAATACTACGATGAACCACCAAACACACTAAACTATGGGGAGCTGACTCCCCTGAATTAGGTAAAGGTTATCATTCGCAAGAAACTTACCAGGATCGTCATCATGGTGATCAGAGGATGAAGAAACGGAAAGAAAGCTATTGGGCCGGGAATGAGAAGGGCTGAGAGCAGGGCTGCTCAGCTGTGCAGGCGAAGGCTGGTTCTCAGCTTTGCCCTTTTGCAGTCGTTCTTGGTAACCATGATTCTGTTCCCGAAGGCGATGAATTTCCTGACGGCGCTGCTCAATATCTTCGTCCCTTCTTCGTACTTCACTCTGTATGGAAATGAACGATCATCCATTAAGACAAAACTTTACTTCAGTAAAGCACAAAAGCAAGTACACAATAAACTCCTCATCAGCTATATATGCACATGGGTAAGAAATATTTACACGTACCAGCAACTGTGTGAGGAGGTTACTCAAGCTCTTCTGGATGACGAACTGCTCACGGTGCGCTATTAGGTTGTCGTTACTTAGTTTCTGGCCTTGAGTTGCTAGGATTCGACCTAATTGGTCCACTGAAAGAAAACAAAATATTGGCAGTTAGGCAACTGTGTTCATCATTGCTTTCATCAATATAACGAGCATTTCCTAAAAGCCCACTCAGTAAAGAGCACCATCGTCGAGCGAAATGAAGGGCAACGTAAAAATCTTTCAGTAAAGCTGATAAAAATTGAAGTTCGAGCTCCACAAAGAAAGTGCTACTACATAGGAAAACGAGTAAACTGCTATATTAATTTTTTTTCATTCTGCTAACCTTGTTGTATACAAGCGACAACCAGATCCTTAGCGTCCCTTGCTTGACTTGGTGAGTCCATGGCATTGTTAGTCCCTGTCACATTATTTTCAGGTTCCTCGGAAGTAACTGTAGTAATGGGCACGATTTTCGAGACCAATTTTTGCTTCTCGTCGAAAAGCTTGTTGATTGTTGCGTCCACCCTCTTCAATTCCTCTGCAAAGTTTGTAATAATCCATTTTAATAGGTTCCTTCCCATCAAACCACCTCCACTGCATAAGTGCATGCAACAATATTTTAGTCACAAAACAGAAATTCGGCGTATTCTTTGCTAAAATATTCTAACCATCTTGCAAAATATTTGAAAATAAACATGATAACGATGACTGACACATAAATAAATGTGTCAACTCATGAGAAATGGTCTGCGACGCTTCCATTTTCATCATGGCTCCTTTTTAAATAAAAAAATATACAAGTTCACGACAAGATGCTTTGACTCGTATACATATACTGTGCACTACATCCCAAAGCAACCAATACACCCCAATACTACCGCCAAGCTAACTAAACCAATATTGCCCCCACCCACCGAGAGCTCAAGAACGTGCTCCGGTGCAGAAAAACTCCGACATTAGTAGAATCTAGACGTAACGCATGCTAGCGGAAATAAAAAGCTCTGAGCTACGCAACAGCAACCACACCAAATACCAAAATACACTGTACCATATTGTGACACAACAGGCTGTGCGAACTGAACATCCCTGGTAGCCACGACGACTTCAGACGGGTCAACTAGCGGGGCACTCTCCGTCACCCGCAAAAATTCTCCTTTCCGACGTACCGGACTCGGTGAGACTGAACAAGAACGACTTATTTTACCTCCGTTCAAAAAAATACCAAGCCTTCCTTGTCCTCCTCCTCCTCCTGAATTCAAATCAACCAAGTACTTGCAATACCCCCACCACCCCTTAAGCATCCCTTTTTCCTAATAATGACCATCACCTTTAAAGCAGAATGCCATCGCCCGAAAGGACAAGCACGCAATATCATCAATATCAACCATAAGAAAATAGGCCAAAAAACAAGCAGGTAATCTTTCTAGTAGAAAGCATAGGTAAACTAGCACGAATTCATAGCATGGCAAACCAGTGAGCATTATGAGCCAGCCAAACGAAATGTCGTCCAGAGAACCAAATACCATTCCGTTTGGTTTCACCTGAATGCCCTTACAGCCCTACACTGCATGCCACTACTCATTAACTTTCTCCATCCAAAACTCTCTCATATTATGTTCTGACAACAATGATGGACTTTAATTTAGTCAAATGACATATTGGGTCCCTGTATTGGGTACGCCAATAAACATAAAATGGAATTGCGAAAGACATTAACCGCTGGAGAACACTATGCCTAAAATGCAACATTAAACTTGCTATCTAGTTCCCCAAGATTTCAGGCGCACTCACATAGTAAACTATTCTGGTAAACTGGCTCTGTTAATTTCATAAGTACTTGCTGATTCGGAGGAGCCCACACGCGTGCATATCATGAGGACAGTTATTAAACTCCATTCATTTAAAACAGTTACAAATCAAATAGTAATATTAATTACCGGCAACATTTCTGCCTGAATCTGGAGATGGAGCATTATCCGGACCCACGTTAGCCGATGAGTTGAGATTACTGGAAGTCTCTGGTGCGGGACTAGCATCTTTGTGAGGTGATGCTCCAGATGATTCCTGGCCGCTTCCTTGCTGTTGCTCTCCGGCATCCCCACTTCCCTCAACGCTCACCTCACCAGCTTCTCCCACGCTAAAGTTGAAAAAAGGATTCACGTTAAGTTCCCCGTTCTAATGACGCTCATTTCATTCCAAAGAAAACATAATCATTGAGACAACAGCTGACAACTGAGCTACTTCTTATAAGATTTTATCCACTCTATCAACCGGAATATTTAATTCACTCTGAATCAAAAACCTCTTCAATGAAGTTACTATTAGGGTATGCGGCGAATAGTGCAGAGGAGCTATGTGCCAAACAACTAGCATCATGGCACTTGGCAATCCCATGAGAATTAAACGCTTGGCGGGTGGGCATTATTAACAGGAATAACTTCCTCAGAATAACTACTTAGTCTTTTCGTCACTTGGAAAAACTAACACACCACCTCTACAGCTCCGTATCTCCACATTTTCCTCTTCATTGAGAGTCCACTATGCAGCACCAGTGCGGAGCTCTGCCGCGTTGGCAGTCACCCACGAGAAAAATGGAAATTAAATTGGCATCACATCACGTCACTTTCACAACCATTTAATTTCTCAATAACCAAGAGGAAATGAGTGGGAAGAGGTCAGGGACTTATTCTTCCAGTTCACAAATTCACGCTCTCTGACTCATCCTGCTAAATTTCTACTCAAGCTCTCTGAAATTCTGGCGCTTAGCCTTGTACTACTGCACTATATTGGGTTTTTGTACTTCGACGTACTGAGGACGCCAATTTGAACTTATTTAAAAACATATAAAGGTGAAAAATGGAGACTTACTCTTTCGAGGGCTTCTCCTCTGGTTCCGGAACAACAGGCGGAATGTTTGGATTGATTTCTCGTCGCGACTCTTGCTGGCGATTCTTATAATCGTCCGTTGCTTTGGTGATATGATGTAGCCATCTAAAAAAATTTCAATTATCCAATTATTTCAGTGCTAATAGACACAAACAACTATTCTCATACTTAATGCGTCTCTACTGCCCCGCCGTTCTCATTCCAGGAGTAACATGTCCAGCTGAGGAGAAAGTTCAGCGAAAGCAAGATGTACCTTATACTCATGCAAACTAAATCATCCCATGAATAACTATGCCCCGTAGAGGAAAATATCATTTGCCCGATCATGTCCTGCACTTTGGAGCATTCACTCCTGAAAGTCCTACACGATATTTAGAAAAAACAGAGAGCTTAACCTCGAGGCCTGGTTGTGAACTCCGTTGAAAACACTCTTCAAAGGATTACTAGATGATGAAGACATGCCGTAGGTTCCAAACTGAATCAAAAATTTAGGAGAATAACAGTACAAACTACGAAAATGGACTATGCACTGTTGATAATGATAATAATGGCACTACACCGGTACAGTGCTACACACTGCTGTTACGTGAAACATGTGCTGGCAACTGTTTCCCAAAATACCTAAACTGTAGCTATAGAGTCTCTGTCCTACATTACTGCAGCGTCCACATTCCTCTTCCCTTCAAACCGAAAAAACTCCCATTGTCACGATTTCACATTCCTTCAAATTTCTTGCAAAGTAAGCTCCAAGCACCACTGCTACTATGAAGGAACCGAAAATTCACGTCCACACTTTAAATCCAATGAAAGTTATTACACTTATGGAAGTATAATAATTACACTTATGAATTTATATGTGATCTTCACCACGTGCGATAACAATGTTCACACACCATTAAAAATACCTCCACGAAATATTATCACTGCAAAGACTTAGCTCTTCATGACAGTGGCATACATTTTACTCCGAAGAAAAACGCCATGTCAAATGAAGAGTCGCTCACAGCACCAACACAGTCATGAGAGGCAGAAAGCAGCCCCGAGGAAACGGGAAGTTACTGCCAAGAAGTGGAAGCTCTACAGAACAAAGCCACGATGACCAACTAACTCAACACTGAAGCCAAAACAAGACGACATATACCGGGGTGTAAGAACGTGAAAGAGGAAGAATAGAGACGGCAGCGAAGACACCAAAACCATACCATCAGTCTTATTCTCCGACGGTAATGCACACAAAACTATGAGTATCTCCACAAACCTTCTTGGAGTAAAAGGAAACAGACCGCTCCTTCCCATGCAAAAACAGACGCTCCCACATCAGCTTGCTCTATAATCCGTTTCTATGAAGGTACGCTCACTCAGAAGAACATACAACTAGAGGCCTCCTACTAGCTGTTGAAGTCATGGGTTAGAGCTATGATCTAATGCAGAAATGAGGTGACCGAATATCATGAGGACAAATCCTACAAATATGCCACTTCGAACGCCCTTTCTCAGCGTACATCTGCCCTAACTGTATATCACGATGTTTGAATGTTATAATTGTACCGACTGTACAGAACCGTATAGACGTTACAATCTATAAGGAACAGGAACAGAGAGCAATAATTTTTCGTTTCAATACCCTGACTTCTCAAATGCTTTCTTCTTACAGTACAGGCTTTCGCTCCACAATATCAAGAGCTTTAAAATAATACTATTGGACATCTCATATCTCACAAATTACCGAAAAGCCATAACCCCGCTGGTATCACTATAGCAACTGCTTTCATAAAGGGAAATGGGCTCCAAATTAACAACACGGCCTCTACTTGTGAATGCTGCTGACTACGATCCAAACCCTTTGCCTCAGAAGAAGAGGTGGGTATTCTTAGAAGTATCTATTTTTGGTTCCAAAAATCCTACGCTGTGAGAACCAGTGAGATCCCTAAACGACATAACTAACTCACTCCCGCATCCTGTTGTCCTGTACTGTCAAATGACTTTGAGTCGCTCCCATATCAACAACCATATGCTCTGCACCTGTATCACTACTCTGGGTTTCTGCCGAAAAACTATGACTGTAAGACAGCGTAAGAGATCCAACATGTGTCCAGCTCTTCCGAACCTCAAGCACGAAATGCGTTGTTCTTTATTTCGCTAAAGCATTTTCGGAATCAGCATTTTCTACTAACGAAGTTATCAGAAAAAATGAAGCTAAACTAACATAAGCTTCTTAACTGCAATGCTCTGAGGCACAGGAAGATATAAAAATGGACCAAGGCTACACAAAACTAGACAGCAAGGCAAGCTTCAGTAAACGAGAACGGGAAATACTATTAGCCAACTTAGATGTATTGTTTCTGCGTAGCCTCAAACTGAGTTCGGAAGGGTGAATCACCATCACATGTTGCCCATGAGTTTGTCTTGGCAACTTTTAAAATATCTTCATCATTATCACACCCATAACAATTATCGCCTGATGCTGATTCACTGTGAACGTCTGAATGATGCATAACGTTACCTATATTCCTCGAACATGAATCCCTAAAAATTTCTAATTATGACGCAGAATCATTATAAGGGCTCCCACTATGACTCCCTACTCAGTAGTAATGAGTCTTCTCCATTTAGTCACAAAAAATCAATGCAAACTTACATCTTCCTTTCTTCAGTTGAAGAGCACCATAGCTCATACATATTTGAGGACGTGGTATTGACGAGATAGAATGCTTTTTTATCTGCAAAAAAATCAAACAAAATCCTTACTTAGCTTCGTTTGCCTCTGAAAGAATTGGGCGTTGGAAGGCAAGTTTTTACAGCATGCAAGAATAACATTTCATTAATACAAGCCAAACTTACCAGCTGCTGCTGGACGATGAAGTAAATTATGTAGTTTAATAACGGGTTTGGCTACGACTGGAGTCGACCCCTTTCCAGCAAAGCTCAAAGTATGCATTTTGAGAACAAAACGGTCATTCTCCTTCAGGAGTAGAACTACCATGTCATCTAATAGCACGGCTTGCACATCGTAAATATCTGATTTCTGCTTATTTCCCTTCGACATGCGCCAACTTAAAGGGCCTTCATAAATTAATTTGTGCTTGGTGAAGTCCAAATTCTGTAATACATAAACGACATTTTCATAAGAGTGCTTTATAATTCAAATTTGTTCACAAAGCATTCATAATTCAGACAAAAAAGTTCCCCCCAGCAACAAAATATGCGATAAACAAATCAGGATCACTCTGCTACAGATCATAAAAGTCCGGAGTAAATAAACCTGAAGCACATAAAATTTGTGCTGTGCACACAGAGCCTGTTACTGTGCCTCCAAAGCAAACTAGTTCGATTTCTCCTGGATAACCAGAATTAACGAAAAACTCGAACAGAATGATATCAGTTCATCAGCAAAGTGCTTCCGCATGTATGCTCTTTCCATATCTGTAGCTGGGGTAGTTCAACTGGCGATAGGAGTTGTTTTGATTTTCAGGGCATACCTTGAGTTCATTCACTTGGGAATCAGACTTATCAGTACTCTTTTCAACGTAAAGTCTCATTTGGATCTCCCGAAGTCGCTGTTGATCTTCGGCTTCCTTCTTGGCCAGATTTATACTATTCAGAATGTCCTTGCTCAGTTCCACGGCTCGCTGAACATTCTTATACTCCTCACTCTCAGGCGGGGTGCAGTTACACAGATTATCAAAAAGGAGAGGATATTTTGTAAGTCTCTGCATCGCCATTGGAATCATATCGTTAAGTAGTAGACGGCGGCAAACTGGGTGCGTCTCGGCGTCCAGTAGGAATGATTGAAATTTTGAATCCTTTTTTCGCCTTTCCTTCAGAAGTTCCAGGCCTATCTGTTGCTTGGCACAAAAGTAGGATGCGGCTTCTTTAAATGTTACGCCCTTTTCTCCGTCAAACTGCAAAGGCAACGAAGAATTATACATGTAAACGGCAGTCCAAAGCGAGAGAGAGAAAAAAAGTTCCTTTTAGCCATCAAAATGACACTCACCGTATCCAGCAGGACTGGTCCAATATCACCCACTAATGGACTTTCTTTCCGTTTATTTTTAAGCGCTGTATTGAACGATTCATGTATTTCCAGCATAACCTCCAGGTTTGCAAACAACTTATTGGTAACATCTTGCGGTAAAAGCTGCTGCTGCCGGATTGGGTAGTGAAATAAACGGTGGAGAATTTTCAGAGTGCGCACATGTGACCGTTCCGTATGGCAGAGTTCTGGTGAAGAAAAAAACAAAAATCATTAACATAACACATTCCCATAACAGGGCTATTCCTGTTTCCAACACAGATGGCCTTTTACTCTCTTTCACTTCTCCTGCTTCTTGCGTCATCGCTAACATTGCACGTCCCATGCTTCCCACAAGGTGCTGGAGGCATTTGGCTAATGCAACGGCAGTAGTCAGGCAAGAAGAGTTTAAAATCTACCATCCACATTGGTACAGCTAATGACTTCATCTAATTACCATTGATGACTTCTTGTCTTTTCTTCTCCAAGCGATCCAAGGAGCTTAGAACAGCTTCTGCTACATTTTTCGTCCAGTCTGGAGGATCCTGGTCGATTTCAATATCACTATCTTCCTCCCATGGGGGAAAGGACCTTACCGACTCCGGCAGTACCGTCGAGGTCTCCGGAGTTTCCGAATTCCTACCCGGTAAAGATGACGATGACAGGTAGGAAGGGTTCACTAGTTCTAATGAGGTGCTCGGACTGTCAAGACTTCTGGAAATTCATCAGCAAACCAACCATTTCAGTAGGAGTCAAATACTTTCTATTGATTTT
>JAQFYD010001320.1:0-12656 GCA_034694225.1 Bourletiella hortensis
GATCACTCGATCATCGAGGGTCCACCATACCCTGAGTAAAGCTCCGTCGGTATAAATCCATGCGTAGCATAGATTTTATTACATACATATTACATTTTTTCATTTGTGTAACCTTTTTATAGTTTGAGAAATTAGATGCTTTAATTTATTTATTACATACTTCACATAATTTCTTCTCAACCGGATTGATTCTATTCAGATGTTTCGTAGAAATTTCACGTTTACTAAGGTTTGACTCTAATATTTCTTTATTACAAACCACGCATAGTTGTTTAGTCTTCATTGATTAGAAAACGATATTATAAATATTTATTCATGGGGTTATTTTCATAACCTTCTTATTCAACTAATATTTTGAATTATATAAATAGCTTCAACAAGGATTTGTCTGTTGCTTTGAACATTCAAATAAATTCAGTGTTTAGGAAGAATTAAAAATATTCAGCTCTTAAACAAATTAAAATATACTCAAGTTTAGAATCATTTAAAAATATTCAAGTTTAGAATCATTTCAAATTATTCAACTTTTAGGAACATTTAAAATTATTCAACATTAAGATCATTTAAAATTATTCAACATCAAGATCATTTAAAATTATTCAACCTTAGAATCCTTACCATCATTCACAACCATTACATTCCAATCATTCTCCTTTATTAAACGGGTCTTACCCACAAATTGAAGAAGCCTAATACAATCAAGTGATTGAAAACATAACCGAACAGTAATGACAACACATAGACTACACAGCTGACATATGTATGGTAAGAACATTATAGAAGACATTAGATTATAGCTGTGAAGTCGAATGATTACAAACTGTTCATCGGAGTTCCAGTTGAGTCAAAATTAACAATACTAGTTGAGCTTTGACATAATTGTTATGAGTGCACGAAACGTAATTATATTAAGCAAAATATTACAGAGAAATAGAGACGCGAGGACTTTTGTTATCCAAGATACGCGATTTAGTCTTTACATAAGTATATGAGGTGGGTGTAGAAATTGCTGAGGTGGAAGAGAGTTGTGATTTTTGCAGTTGTGTAGTAGCAGACTGGTCAGAAGTTGAGGAATTGGCGCGGAGTCTCACAGGCATCAGGTCATCATGGATCTTAACAGGTTTAGCATTATTAGAGTCAGCTTCATAATATTCAAATGTCCCATTTGGATGAGCCACAGTAAGATAACGCCACGATTTCAATGCACACTTGGCCTTGGACGACGATTCAATATCTTTCCTGAGTACGACAAGTTTCTCTCTCATTTTTCGCTGCTCATCATACAAATCAGGCGAACATTATATTTAGTTGTAGCACACTTCCATAGTTTATACGAGTTCCGCAAGATATGACCACATGTAGATGCATGGAGGAAGCTACACTTCATGGAATAGGTTGAGCCCCAAGGATGCGTTAGTTTTTTACTTGAAAGGTTTTTATCTCCAAAATTTCCATGATGTCCTTGATTTCTTCATTAATGTCAAAGCACTTGGAAGTCGGACGAGATTTAATACCAGTGAAAATCACAGAATGAAGGCGGCCAACGTTTTTGGCCTCCAATGATTCATTTGAAACATGAGTTAATTTGACGTTTTAATTTTTAAGCTTGGATTGCAGATCTTGGATGACACATTCCTGACGTGCTACAGTTTTCTCCAGGGCTTTTTATTTTTTGCGCAATTCCGTAAAGAGAAGGTTGAGGTTGTCAAGCAACTTGCCATGATGTGACCCGTCAGACCTGATGCCACGGAGAGCATCCATGATGTCCTTAAGGAAGGGATTTTTCTTGGCTAATTTTTTCTCGATTAATGATTCCTCAGCACTTTGAGATGTACACAACAGACATTTTTCAAAATTATTAAGTCACGTATGTTGATGTATTACACGGTAGTATGTATTATCACTTTAAATTTAGCAGTGACATAACACAGTAAAGAATACAGCAAGGGTATTAACATGAGCCTTTTCGCTGACCTAAAAGAAAAAGGAGCTCCAACAGTTTATGACTTTACAGCGTGACGACTCAACTGGAACTGATTCACAACCATTACAATCATTCCCCCGTTCATTCCAATCCATCATCCCGTTGTAATCATTCACACCCTTTTCATCAACATCAATTAAATTTACCACTTGACCCAAAACAATTAATTTATAGCATCAATTCAATAATTTCAATGAATTCCAAACATTAAAAATCATTTCACCCTTCATCATCATTCACACCCTTTTCATCATTCACAACTATAAAACCATTTTGCGGATTTTAAAAACAGGAGCTGTGCCAGAACTCTTATTTTTAATTATGAATATGGTCTCAAACCGACCGTAAGTGACTGTTGTTGTGCATGGTAAATATTGGCAGCCATAGGACAACAGTTGCTGCCATGCGAAACAATTTAATGAGAAAACGTCACTTGTGATGACACTTCTGGGGAAAAATCTCACATTTGGAAGGCCATAACTTTGGAACCCATCGTTGTGGAATACCAACGTGTGTATCGTTCAACAGGTCTTGATATTTGCTACATTTTGGGGGGTACAATTGGACACTTATGTGTTCGTCATCCATGGCAACGCCTCTAGAAACTTCGAAAGGCGCAAAAGGTCGGCATTTCCTTCCATCTTTGCCACTGGCCATCATCTTTCGAGTGGTCTCAAACTGACCGTTACCATCTATAGAGATTTATAACATCGAGGGTCCATCATTCCCTGAGTGTAACTCCGTCGGCAAAAATAAATGCGCAGCATAGATTTTATGGGTTGCGACCTGAGCAATGAAATTTTCTGAAATTCAACAACCGTAGCGTTTGTTCACAATCTTTTTATCTTCTTTTGGGTATAACTTTTGAATGCCTAAACCGATTTTGACGCAAAATACAATTTTGAAATTTTCAAGAAAATGCGCATGTACATGCATTTTTGCATGATTGCAGCCTGAAAGAGTATGAGCTATCGCGTGCTTGGCTAAATTTTAGGTACGGTCGCCATGTGTAGTAAAGGGCGTATTAAGTTGTCGGCAATGCTTTGAAGTCACTGCTGTGCCTCATCAAATACATATTTCACAAAAATATCGAAGGGCAACCCTATCCTTTTCGAGCAAGAGCTGATTCAAGTCTAGAACTGGGTGCGCAGTCCCCTTGGATAAAGCATCAGGGTCTCAAAGTTTCAAACAATTGACAGTGATAATATCCTCCTAATTATGCTTAATAATTGGGGACAGATTATCATCAATATCAAGTACGTGCGTACTGCTTTAATGCCAAGTCATAACTGATGCATTCGACCACGCCGTTTAGATATACAAGACCCTACGTATACATGATCTCCTCTTTTAGGACACTCGATGGGCCCGTATAGGATCGTCCAGGTGCCACGAATTTCCTGGACAGGACATCACCTACTAAACCTTGACCGAATTTAAAATGACCAAAGCCAGTAGTAGTTTGATTGTAGTTATGCGTCGAAAATTGCGGTACAATTCGGCTGCAGCACATTGCTATGGCAGCTCGTTGAACCAAATTTAGCGTCTTCTAGAATTTACTGAGACCGGTAAGTGTGGTATTCTTTTGCTCAAAACTTGTAAACGGATAGGCATAAAAAATCTATGACGCGCATTTATTTATACCCACGGAGTTCAGCTCAGGGTATGGTGGACCCTCGATGGGTCCTTGCTTGGGGTTCCGTTTCCAAGGTAGATTGTACTTGTTAACCTACGGTACAACTTCAGATGATCTTGAGGACACCATATTTGTGTGGATTAGTGTGTATTGAGAGAGTAGATGCGCTGCAACACTAAAACACTCGCACAACTTCAGCCACTACTGAGTGTCATTTTGCCTGGGTTACGGTTGCCCCAGATTTTATGTACAAACAAGTATTTAATGTTATCAAACGTATTGTGCGCGCCAGTTTGACACCATAATCATCATAATCAGAGAATATTTCGCTGAGATATATGATTGAAAGGTGACATAAATGGGAAAGGGGGCACAATATGAGCGCTTCTGGTAGGACACAAACGTACCCGATGAGTGTTTACCCCAGAATTGTCAGTTTGCTAGTAAAGACCTTAGTGAAGGTTTGGGGTGAGCTCGGCAAGCATCGTTTGGTAAGTGCGGGAATGCATAAAAAAATTGGCGAAATTATATATGGGGGTCGATAATCCCCATAGTGACGGCTATGAGACGGGTTGTTTACACCGCAACATCCTGAGAAGTACCAACGCACAGCCTCACAACGTGGCGGCCATTTTGTCGTATAAATGGGTTCACTCGTTGACGGCGTTCGATTAGAAGTCTGGCTCACAATACCTGAATCGCAAATGCTATTCTGTGGCAGTTTACGTTTCCCTTAGGTTCCTACGGTTACAGCGGTCGGATATGAAATTTTGATTTCACCAGACTGAAGCACATTTTAAGGGCTTTTAGATGATGTCGATGTAATTTTCGTATGCCTATCTGTTCACAAGTTATGACCTAAAAAAGACCACCTAACGGTCTCAGTTAATTCTAAAACACGCTAAATTTGGTTCAACGAGCTGCCTTAGGAATGTGGTACAGCCGAATGGTACCACAATTTTCAACGCACAACTACAATCAAAGGCGGTCAGTTTAAGACCAAAACCGCCAAATTCAAATAGTATACGATGTCCTGCACAGGAAAGTCGTGACACCTGAACGATCCCATCGAGGGTCCTAAAAATGATATCGACATCCTCTGAAAGCCCTTAAAATGCGCTTCCGGTTGGTGTATTCAAAATTTCTTATCCAACTGCGTAACCGTAGGAACTTGAGGGAGGCGTAAACTGCCACAGAACAGCATTTACGACTCAGGTATTTTGTGACTTCTTATTAAACGCCGCCGCCGAGTGAACCCATTTATAGCACAAAATGACTGACATACAAGTGAAGTTTTGCGTATGTACAGAGGTGGAAGAAAGTATTCGCACCCTAGCGATATGTTCACTTTGAGGTGCCCTAGCTACTGTTGTGTCAAGGGTAGGTAAGTCATTCTTGGCACGAAGATAGGTCACGTAACCCTCAACTGGTGCGCCAAGTTTCCGGTCCCCCCTCCACCCCATTTAGAAATGGCACACACATAATTAGAAAAAGATCAAATGATTAGCGGTAAAAAAAATTCGCACCCTGGCGAAAGCAGTCTCCCCCCACTCCTCCTGTGGTCGCTGAAACACCGAAACAGCGTTTTTGTCTTTCCTATAGGATGTCCTTGACTGGGGGTGGCATTGAACTCCCGGCTACCCCTTGTGGGGGAGAAGTAGTCATATTAATCGAATATGCTGAACCTGAGCCTGCCATAGACTTAAATCATAGAATTCGTTGCAATGTTTGAACTTTGTGCAGCCAGAATTGTAGAATAGGCGTCAAAGGACTATTCTGGAAGTTTTTGTCCAAATATTCACCCATTTGACACAATAAATCCAGTAAAATCTGGAAAAACACTGGTCTTTATTGGAACGGCCCTCAGTGAATTTGAATTTTCCCGCTAACCACCAGGGTCACCGGGGGTCAAGTATGTGGTTCATTAGACCTTTGTCCAGGGTACATAAGTGCTGTAATAGTTTTGTTCCAACCATCCGTGGTTACCCCAGATACAGCCGAGTATCGTCGTATGACTCTAGTTGTCAATGTGATGAATTCATGCCCGTTGAAAATACATAACATGTACAAACGCGCTTGCATTTTACCATAAATGGTGACACTTAAGCAATGTATCTGGCGTAGCCACGGATGATTGGAACCAAACTATCACACCACTTATGTACCCTGGACAAAGGCCAAATGAATGTTTTTTATGGATTCCCACACTTACCAAACGATGTTCCCCGAGCTCACCCCAAACCTTCATTAAGGTCTTTACTAGCAAACTGTTTACAATTCCGCGGGAAACACCCATCGGGTACGGTTGTTTCATACCAGAGGCGCTCATATTGTGCCCGTTTTCCCATATTTAATTTCGCCGAATAAGCCTGAATGCGTTCCCACATTTACCTAAGGATGTTCCCTGAGCTCACCAAAAACCTTCACGAAGGTCTAAACTAGCGTACTGTGAACATTTCAGGGAAGAATCCCCGTCGGAAACGGTTGTTTCCTACCAACAGCACTCATATTTTAACCGATCATGTATCTCAACAGAAAATCTTCCGAATTTGATGATTATGGTGTCTGAAATGATCGAAAAAATATGCACACTAACATGGAACATGTATGTGTACATTGCACGTCGGGCATTGGTAACCCAGGAAACCAACCTCCCATTGTTATGGTCCACCAAGTGTAAAGTAGAAACAAAAGCTTCCGGAGCTGCAGAATATTCCCTACTTGAGTTTCTTTCTGGGTATCAAATAAAAAGATCTATGCCACGCATTAATTTGTGCCAAAGGGGTTCACTCAGGGACCTATGGACCCTTGACGGTTGATAGGATACATTAAGATTGACTAGAGTTGGCATACAGAACATCAGTGCAGTAGCAAGTATGTATATAGTCATACATACCATTTCTTGTGAAGGGATAAGTCTGTCGTCATAATCAGGGTCCGAGGGATGTTATGACGCAGATTTTGAAAGATCTCGGAGTTTGTAAGGACACTTATGAGGGTTGCTATGGATATACGGATCACAGGTGAGTTAATAAACAACCCGTAAGAAAGTGCGTTTAAAGTGCTGTTATAAAGTATCAACACCTTACATATCGCATAACCACTTCGTAAGTTGCGTAGTTTCACGCCAAACCGATTTTGGACGTCCTTCCAAATTTTTGACTTCTAAGCCTCACCGTCTGGTGCATGTCCAGAAATTAAGCGCCAACTCGTGACATGCACAACCTCAAGTATAAGCGCTCCTTTTCAGCCATAAACCATAGGCACAGGATTCGTCTAAAAACTAGAAATGAGGCTTACAAGACTTTCGAAAAACCACTAGTTTTCCCTTCATTTGCATTTGAATCGCGTTGCTACGGATTCGTGCACTGGATGTGCAAAGTAGTATAACTTCAAAACAGAGTGCAAATGCTACTGAATTACTGTTTGGTAGCGGTCACAAGAGGTTCAGCAGCTATGAATGTGATCTGTACCCGTGAAACCATCTGTAATTAACATCTCTCCACCATCGAGGGTCCATCATACCCTGAGTAATGCTCCGTCGGTATAAATGCATGCGTAGCATAGATTTTTAGGACCCTCGATGAGTCCTTATAGGATTGTCCAGATGTAACGAACCCTGGACAGGACATCACCTACTAAACCGTGGCCGAATTCGCCCGTGTTGGACTTGAAATGGCCGCCTTTAATTTTTGCTGTGCGTCGAAAATTTTGGTACCATTGCAGTGGGCTGTACATAGTCTGGTGGTAGCACTTTCGTCATCACTTAACGTCTTCCAGAATTTATTCACACTTCTATGGTTGACGTTCCCGTAACCACCACTTGTGAACGGATAAGCGGAGTACCATGATCCGCACATCATTCAAAAGCTCGTGAAGCGCTGTTTATTTTGTATTCAAAGTTTCATTCTTAGCCATGGTTACCTTATAAACAAGAGGAAAGCGTAAACTGCCACAGAAACAGTGTGTAGTGTAGTATTTTGTGGGTACTGTTTGGATCCTCACTTGTCCTTATAAGATCGTCCATGTGTAACGAAAATTCCTTGCCGAGTTTCGTGCATATAGAGTCCGCCGATTTTGCTCAAAGTGCCCTCAATATGAGCGTCGTGACCAGACGCCGTGTACTGTGCACTGTTGTTGCCAAAAATTCGGCGATTTTGCATGTGGGTATTAATTAAATCGGAAAATTGCTTAAAAATGACAAAAAGCTTGCCATAGGAGAGCTTGTAGCTTCCAAATGGGTTAACGTGCGGGCATGATTTTGACACCGTTGGAAAGCTCTTAAAAGAGTCCTTTGCTGTGCACCTAGCTGTTGATTTTTTGTTTGATTGCTGTGGCAACTCGCCAAGGGCTAAAAAATTTGCATGTGTCACGAAACCTGCTCGACGTGCCTCGCGTATAATTCTTAGGGCGATTTTTCTCCGAGTGGTCTCAAAAAGACGGCCCTGATGTACACTATTGCATTGTGAACTGTTTTTGCTAAAACGTAAGTGAGTTTGCATGTGGTCAATAATTCAGACGGAAAATTGCCTAAACACAACACAAAACTTGCCGTATGAGAGTCTGTAACTTCACAAGGGCTTCACCAATTGACACGGTGTTGCCACTGTTGGAAATTGCTAGGCATTAAGAGTCTTTTGATGTACGCTTCGCTGATGATTAAGATTACTGTGGCAACGCACCAATCACTGTATTAACGGCAGCAGATTCTGCGTCAAATTTTTGTATTTTCATTTGCAACGCCGTTCAATACATAACGAATTTGGCCATCGAGGGTCCACCATACCCTGAGTAAAGCCCCGTCGGTGTAAATAAATGCGTTGCATAGATTTTTAGGACAGATGGGTGTACATAACATCCCTGACAAACGTAATGATAGTGGCCACAAGCTGCCATATTCTACCTTAGTTATATCAGGCAGAACTGGTATGTTCAACGTGTGATATCCTTTCTCCGTAACCATGGAAACAAAGGGAAGGCGTAAACTGCTACAGTATAGCCTTTAAATTTCCAGTATCTTCCGCCCCTTGTTTGAACCAACGTCTCCGCGGGCGACACGCCGTCAATGTCAGAACGTCTACAAGCGTAGGCGTGGATATGCTTTTTGAGAATACTTCTACTTTCGCACAAAGATGTCTCTCAGGAAGTAGTTGTAATGGTCTTCCTTGCAGTTTGGGCAACGCGCTTCTGTACTACCAGAGTCGAACATTTACTGTCATAATGACAGTGTCATTTGACATTCTGAAGATCCATTGTACTCTGAGCAAAACGCCGTGGGTATAAATAAATGCATGCCATAGATTTTTAACTACAAAAGAATTAAAATGTAGCTATTAATTGCAACCGATTTCATCTATCAGTCTTTGTGGAGGATGTCTGTTTCTGCCACACTGGAATCTACAGGTCCGAGTGTCCATGTGGACTCTGGGGTACTTGGTAGTCTACATCTGGCTGTAGAGGCCATCCGCCTTCGCACTTCGGCCCTAGCGATTGCGTTACATTGGAGTTGGATGAAGCCGCTGCTACCAACAAAGAGTCAGCTTTGGTAGTCTATTTGACCACACTCCGGAGGGCTACGCGCATTTATGCCGATATTATTGGAGTTTCTAATGACAGTCGCGGGTTCCCAGTGGGAAGGAATGGGCCGCGCTCTGATGAAAATCCCTGAGTTCGCGGAATCCATAGCAAGAGCACATACTGTACTGAGCGGGAAACTTGAGCTAAAGCGCCTAATCGAATCCGGAGAGCTAGGCAAGGGCAAATTGTGTACACCGTTGATGGCAACATGCATTCAGCTCGCCCTTGTCCTGCGCTCGCTGAATATTAAAACTTCAGCCACTGTTGGCCACTCTACTGGGGAAATAGCCAGCGCTTATGCCGACGGTAGTTTATCCTTGAAATAAACGGTTGAGTTAGTTAACGTCGATTTACTATGTGATGCGAAGCTTCGTGGCGGCCCCATGGCCTCCATTGGCATCAGTTGGGAAGAAGCATTACCACAATGTCCCCCTGGTGTGGTGCCAGCTTGCAAAAACGCCGCCAATAATGTTCTAGTGTGTGGGCCTGCCCAAGACGTTCAGCACCTCGTGGAAGCACTCTCAAGCAAAGAGGTATTTGCCATTGAAGTCAACATGGATGGCATTGCGTACCAAAGTGAATATGTGGAGCCCTCCAAAATTAAATTCGAGCAGCGCCTGAGGGATATCTTTGAAGATGCCAGGTTTACCCCAAAGGTATGGATAAGCTCGTCCGTCCAGGACCTGTCCTTGGTTCAAAGGAAGGAGACCACAGTGGTTGGCTATTTTGTGAACAATCTGAGGTCGCCATATAGGAAATATAGTTTTCTAAATCAGACGATAAGAGTCAGTCTGCATTCCATAGGTCTGCATAGTATGCAAATTGGGGATTTCACATCCGCCATCATCATCACTCTGGAACACGAGGCTTCCTCCATGCTAGTTTAGGAAGTCAGTCGTCAGTCTGTCCTTAGGACCCTTCACTACAACAACTATACTTTACTCTCATAATTACTGTTACTTTGATTCCTACAGAATCCATACTATTGTTGTGTATAATAAAGATTGTTGCACCTAAAATTGTCTTTCTCTACTTCACTTTGGCATTACAGAACCTTAGGAGGAATTCTCTAATATAATAGAATACCGAATTCCTATAGCCAGTTCATTTCAAAGAAGCTCTTGACTTGGTGCCAACTGACGCGCTCGTGATAGAACGCCCACATAGCCTTCTCCAAACGATTTTAAAGAACAAATTCAACAGCGACAGAGTTCACATCCTGACTAATAATACAGCCGAGGATCATGTGATGTATTTGTTGGAAACAAAGCAACTGGAAAAATTTATAATGCCGGGGTGGACGTGGATTTAAGTAAATTCTATCCCTTAGAACTTCCTATCAAGTGTAAAATCCCGCATTTGAGCTCCTAATTAAAATTAGGCTAGTATTGGTTGTCACAGCTGATCAGGATTAAGCTTGAAAATTGTGCTAACTATTCAGTTTAAATCAAGAATGGATCAAAAGTAATTTAATGGTTGCAGTTCGGTAGTAGTTGCTGTAATTATGAGAGGGCATAGCTAACGATTCACATTTATTATTTCATCACCTTCTCCCGTTCGTTACAGTACAAAAGTACAATTCCGGGGGTTGGTTGAAAAAATAAGTTTCGGCTGTCTATTACAAGTTACAGTGCAAAAAGCAGGATTTTGGGGGTTGCTTTGCTCCAGAAATTTGAATTGCACGAATTTCCTATTTTGTGAAGAAAATTAGAAGTTGTTTGAACAACTGTAAGCTACACCTTAGTAACCATAGCAAAACATTGCGAGCCTCCCACCTTTGTCCAGCATTTACTGGAGAAGTGTAGTTTTGCACAACATGAAATTTTCTCAGATGGGCAAGAAAGCTCATACGAAAACATGTGCAAAATTGCAACGAAACACGAGGCTTAGAAGATCTGTGGCTTGGTCATTTCGTATGCATTTGTATGGTGACGGTGAGCAAGTGACATTAAAGTAGTTAAATTAATGCCAAGGAACATTGAATTTGAAAGAAGTATCAAGTTATTTAGTATTTTTGTACGATAATGGCCGGGTGGATCAGCTTTAGCTCTTTTTTATATTCCCGTTAAGCGCTTGAACAACCCGCAGATCTTCTAAGCCTCGTATTTCGTAACCAGTGTGGATATTCGCACCAAAATTTTACTTAAAACACACTCACATTTGTGCTAAACATATCTAGAGTTTCTTTCAGCTTTCCTTTCTCGATCCTGTTGAAGCTTTCCTATAGTTAAAAAGTTACGTTTTAGTCGGTCTTCGTATAAATAGTATATATTACGATTCTAAGGCCTTAGTGCTGCTGGAACGTGACATTAAATCCCACATCATTCTCCTGTCATGACGGTTTGCCGGCACGTAATAAATTAATTATATATATATAACTCTAAAGGGAACAACGTGGGACTAATTTTACACTCGAGCACCAGAAAAGTATACATATATATGTGTATACATATGAGCATAAGCATATACATTAACACAATCCTCGTACTTTTCAATGTATAAAATGCAGCGCAGAACACACAAACACAACACAGGGTAAAGCGCAGAGTTAGGGATAGAAATAAGCCATGCAGCGAGGCAATTATTATTATTTGGCAGGTCAAATCAATAGGTAAGTACAGTACAGAGGTCAGAATAGGAAAGACAAGTTGCAGTGCAAAAAGCACGATTTTGGGGGTTGCTTTGCTCCAGAAAAATTTGTAAAATTTGAATTGCTAGAATTTCCTATTTTGTGAAGAAAATTAGAAGTTGTTTGAACAACTGTAAGCTACACCTTCGTAGCCACAGGAAAACATTGCGAGCCTCCCACCTTTGTCCAGCATTTACTGGAGAAGTGTAGTTTTGCCTAACATGAAATTTTCTCAGATGGGCAAGAAAGCTCATACGAAAACATGTGCAAAATTTGGAGAAAATCGCTGTGGGGGATCACCCTGAAAAATGGAGTTAAATTGTTCCCATGCTTTCCTTATTGGAGACAAATTCTGCCGCCCTTGACGACACGTAGTAACCGGCACTAAAATTTCAACCAAACATCGAATTGCTCGGTACCCTTAAGGCCTAATATTTGGCAAAAATTCAATGAGGTGGACTTTGACTTCGCATTGACTTTGCAACAATTTGCTTAAAAATCGGTGCATTGGCTGAAATGGAATGGCCGGAAGAAGGAAAAATGGGTGTGAGTAAGTGCAAAAGAGGTTGTATTTTTTAGGCAATTTCATTGCTCAGGGCGCAACCCCCACAAGTTACAGTACTAAAAGTACAATTTTGGGGGTTGCTTCCAAATGGAGTACTGCTCGGCTCCGACTTTTAAAATTTTAAGTCATGGTACGGAGATTTATAGAATTAATAGCAGTAAAATTAGAACTTTTTTCTCAAACTGAATAGTAGAATTTTCTTAAACTTGTTTGGTCTCTGCTGGTCTTACTCGCCGTAACCGTGGGAATGTTTGCAACCACTTTA
>JAQFYD010001321.1:0-12652 GCA_034694225.1 Bourletiella hortensis
ACTATTGTTATTATTAAAACTTAGTAGTAACAAAATAAGCATGTCCAATGAATTACGTTTTGCTCGTAATAAACATGCTTACAAGCTACTGACCACACTTTAATATCTTCATCGCTGGCATTAAATATGTGCTTGTTGACGCAGACTTTTCTTCTCCTCTTCGCCGCCCAAGGCCCCATGGTCTCTCTGAAAATCATAATTAAAAAACAGTCATTACTGAAAAGGCCTCACATGTTATATAAACAAAATTTTACTACCGCAATTTTGTACAAGTTCACGTACCATGTTCCTCAATGAGCTGGTGAAAACTCTCCGCCGTAAGCGTCGTCCTCTTATACATTCCCGGAGCCTTGAATCCGAAGTACATACTTTCCAGGAGCAGTATCAGCTGCGATCTGTTTTTGGTCGGTATGTCAAGCAGCACTATAAGAAGAATAGCGTAAACCAGTGCTTCCACCAGATCATCCATGTCCACCCAGTGGAAGTCGTCGTACTTCTAAAAGATTTGCCGTGTTTTTATATCCATAAAACGTGTGAAAATACGCAAGTTTCGGGTCCATCTTCTGCCTACAAACGGATCAAAACAATCACAAACTTTAGTTATAAAGTAAACATAACACGCATTTAACTTACAGGACGAATGATTAGAATTGGCGAACCATAAGCATACAAAGCAAAACTCTGCATAACTCATTGTAAACCCTGAAAAGCCGCATTTCGAAACCCCCGAATCCCTTTTATTGATATTCGATACGGCAGAAAAAGCAGCACTGCAAAATTTGACGTAAAATTTTCTGACATTTTCCAAAACTTTTACAAAAACGGGGAATTCTTCTTGCCATTCATAAAATTAAGGACTCACATATACCCAAAAACAATCCGGAAAAATATTGACCCTAACTTGCATGTCATGCGTCCCAAACCCGTGATTATAGCGAGTGTGGCGGTAGCATTGCTGCCAGTCATGATTTTCCGTTCCGCAAATTACACAGACCCAAAGTGCTAGCGTCCAACTATGGCTAACTTGGACCTGACTCTTCAGGTCCTTCTATGAATCAGTTTCGAAATCTAAGCTGCTGCAACTGCATTTCTGCGTACTACTGCCAACTTAATTTCCATGCATTCTGCATAACCAAACCGTACTGGAATAACGCTACACACGCAATAACATATGCAAACTTAATTATTCCCATTACCCTGCTTCTGCTCACAAGAACATCATGCAACTAACGCCAGTAATGCCAGCTTTGTCATACAAATTCATTAACATTCCAACGTGCTTTACAAACGACGCATTGCATCAATGTCCCTACTACACGTATTGTTTGTAAAAATGAAATGACAACACTAACCTCAGCTGTAATTTGCGGTTCCTTTGGCTCTTGATGATCGCTAGCAGTTACGACTGCACTGGACGAAAGAAAGAACACTGTAGTGACAATGCACTGAAACTCAGCAATTATTTGTCCTAACCTTATTTTAATGATTGCAGATTTATGCGGCACTATACACACAACACAGTGTGGCACTCTAGCTAAACCCGATGAGAGCGTACACTATTGCTAGACAGTAATTAGCAGTTCCGACTGCAGTACTCCAAAGTCATTGGTGTAAATAACTGAAATTACGACTATAAAGAAAATGTCGATAAAATTTGCACTGTAACGGCGGATCAGATTTAACAAAACACAAAGCATGCCATGCCGGCTTCGGTGATTAAGTAGAGCGCATGCCGCATGCTAATGCTAAAGCAGCAATGATGAGGGTAGTGACTGGGAGACTTGATGCTCACCGACGACGATCGGAAAACGTTTTGCTCATCCACCAAATACGCACCAATCCCATGAAGGCTCTCCCACAGAACAATGGACCCACGTGGTCATCTTCTCGCCTGTAACGGACACGCATTCCTTCACTCTCATGCAAGTCCCAGCTTGTCACAGCAAGCATCCGCACGTTTAATTGCTTTCTTGTTCATGTTTGCTCGTCATATTTCCTTATGGAATTCAAGCTCTCATCCATATGATTATTGCTCATGTCAGTGCTCATGCCTTAACATTGCAATAATTCTGTCAACATGTTCGTCAAGCCAAAATAAAATGAAACCAATGAAATAATGCACCTATACGGTTCGAAAAATGATGTATTGTTCAGAACTGAATGAAAATAATCGTATTTAATTGTGATTATACATTCTTACAATTATGTGCACTGATATACGTGTTGCAGCATATTTAAATCAATCGCCAGATATTTCCGTAATGAATACTTCCGATATTCCTCGATGCACTCATCACGCGGCAGAGTAACTGCAAAGTAGCAATGAATAGGAAGAACATTAGTCAATGTACATCTAGGTCACGAATTTCCATCCCAAGCCCGATGCTCGAAGCGGCTGAGCTGCAATGTATCGATGGACCGTGTCTCAGCTCAACTCCGGTGACGAACTGCTAAGCTTAAAGCTAATGTACGGTCGGGAAGTAATAAACAGTTATGTTCCGTTCCAATAGCGCGTACTCAGCAATGCCCGAAGCCTCCAGTATCTAATGCATATCAGCCTTTTTGAGCTTGTAAAGCACACATAAGTGGCAACCCAATGTCTCGTGTTTTCAGTGTAGTTTTCAACAGAATGTCAACTGTCACGCATTTGTCCTGTTTCTTAAAGTTTTACAAATTACAATGAGAGATAGGTTCTGTCGAGTGATATTAACAATTCGCTTTTGAAACGTACAACGCTTTGTCATTATATTGCAGAGGTTGCATTTGCTGCCAGTAGGTAATTTATTTATTTGTTTATTTTCAGACCATGCCAGGGGGATGACCAGGAGGGAACACAGCAGTCCTGAATTGGCCACTCCATAGACTACATAAAGTCTAAAGACGTAAGCGTGAGTACGAAGCGTATATGAGAAAGAAGGAGGAATCAATGATGGAGGCAGTCAGATAAGTGTACCAAATGCGAATACAATCGAAACTAATTGAATCCTAACGATTGGTTTCCTTTATTGTTACTTTTCGTCTGATGGCTGGAGCCAGTAAGCGCGCTGGTTTCTTTATTGCCTGAGATCTAGATGCAGACACCCATGAGATACTACCGACATAATGAAGGAATTCATTTGATTTTTGAGACTGGTGGGTTTTTTGGTAAGTTCGTAAGTTTTAATTTATTGAATGGTAAAAAACCAACAATGTAGTGTACTACCGCTGCACATTAGAATGATAAAGGAAGGTAAACCAATTAAGTCCTAGATCATTATTGTGCCTGGAACGCACAAGGCGCCTTAGTAACGTTGGACATATAGTGATTATTTTTTCAGTTCAAAAGCCATGTACTTTAATTTTAGCTATAAAAGAGACAGACACATTCAATCAGTAGACAAGTGTTTGGATTAATTTAAGTAATCAGATGTGTCATATCAGTAGTAATTATTGGAATTTCTTTTAGGTCACCACTAATGTTTTTCTTAGGATAGCTTGATTACAGAACCAAGTATTAGTCAATAATATACTGGCTTGATTACAAAAGAATCGGAAATGTTCGAAAGCTCAAGTTTTGAACCACTGAACATGTCATTCACTTCTCAAAGTGTACACACTATAACCCCTGCGTATTGCTCGCTTAGTTTCTTGAATTAATTATCAAAGACTGGAATGGACATATTTTCCTCTCAATGCTACCCTCAAGGTTGTCTCTCAAACCTGGAATACAACTTGAACCCGTGTGTTCATTACTACTTCTCCCTTAGATGTTTGATTCAGTAGGACTGGTATATGCTATTCCACCGGTCTTCACTTTCACGATATGAGAAAGTTATGCACATGGGAAGTAGAGAGACTCATAAGCTAAGGAGCATGAGCCAGAGATGTTAAAAGTAGCTGTTCCTATCGTCGCTAAAGAGCCTAGCCGGTAGAAGTAGGTCCAGCCCTACCGCAACATGTCGACTGATTAGTAGGTGACTGCTGAAGAACAGCTATTTTGCCATTAGTTATCATTTGCTAGTTATGATTATCACAGAAATTGTTTTCAAATTACTTCATCTCATGCTAGCTGTCCCGTATTCGGGAATAGTACTTAATGGTTCATTTATAATGAATTTCAACGTAATCCTATTCTATGAGTTTGTAATTTCCAGTTTAGCACAGTAGCTTCCGTGCTTCAGATTGTAGTAGACTTGAGGAAAAGACTGAAGATCTCAGATTCCAAAACCGTAGATTTGGAATACCTACTGGCGTTTCTTTTCATCGACATCGCTGATCGTAAGCCCGGAATTAGCTGCGTGGTTTTCTTGAGCACGTGAGTGAGACGTCACAGATCCTGCTGCCGTATGTCCACCTGTGCGACGATGACGAAGCCCTTCATAGCTGCCAAATACCTCTTGTATGTTTACAGCTACCAAAGTACTTTCGGGTGCTGCCTCAGTATCGGGATTTTGCAACAGACCCTGTCCACTGCCCTGGATTTTACGCCAATAATTGTAAAGGTTAGCAGGGCATTTATAGCGGAAGTGAGGACGGATATGGACAGTCAACATGTTTCAAGATTTCGGCTATGGCTTGATGGTAGTGTTACAGGCATGTGAACGTACCTCTGGTTGATCCACAGTTTCTGCATTATTGTCGAGGAAAAAGGGTCCTTTACAGAGTGGACAGTTTATATTCCAACAGCAAATGCATGCAGTACAAAACACATGCGAACAAAGTCCTATCAAGGGCTGAAATAATCAAAAATCAAACCAATATCTTTCGAGGGTGCATACACGGCACGGGTCTGCAGTGTGAAAATGAGTTGTAACCTGTTTGATTTTTTCTAGGCATATTGCACAGCCGAGTGACTCGAGGGTGTCCAGGTGGTAGTCAGCTGCCCAGGAGGACATCGTATCTTCTAAATATCACCCACGCATTTTGAGAAACAAAAATGGATTATACTTTGGACGTAAACGGTACTGGAATAGAAGTCCCAACGAAAAACAGATCAAGTCTAACGAACAAAGCTTGGACGATCGGACAAGGGTCATAGGGACGCTGAAGCACATAGCATGGGCTGAGATGGCGGCTCGTAAAAGGCATGTCACTGGATACAAGGTTGGAAACCTGCATTCAATTCCTTTTACTCTAATTGTTCTGTTAGGCCTGTTAAATGTAGTTGTTGGAGGGATTTTAAGATGACAAATTTCTTTGCAACTACTGACACGGTTTATGAGTAAATTTTTGCACCTCATAATATGTGCAACTATTCCTGTCTAGTCACTCCAGCTTTTCTGCCGCATTTCAACGTGTAATTTGCAAACCCAGTGCTTTACCCCTTCGTAAGCTGTCATCAGTTTAATATTGATCATATTTTGAATGAAGTTTTCGATTAAATCAGTATACCCTTTATAAATTCATTCACAACCCATGAACTTATGATCGCAACGGGCATTTCATTTTTAATCTAGAAATAAACTCATTAATGATAACTGTAGAAGGCAAAGCTCGACAGACCAAGGACATTTTATTGACTGAGTTGAACCCAGTTATCATGCCTCTCGTAATCTGTTTTGTGGAAGGTTGGCAGAAAGGGGAATAGAGATCGGGGTTGACATTTCCTCCCTCGTATGAAAGTTTTTGATTACGCTACTGTGGCGTCATAGAAGATGTACACTTGGACTCAAATACTTTGCTTTGCATGAGGCTTATGGTTCATTTTTGTCACATCAAGTGACATGGTAAAGCTAAACGTTGTGCTAGATGAGTCTTATCATCTTCAGTTTGATGGAAATAAGCAGTCAGCACTGCCCATCCCAGGCATACGTTAGCCTGACGGTAGTTTAACATTTCAGTTTCTCCACGGCCTGCATCACAGCCCATGGCTTCGAGAGGGTACAGGTAAGGTCCATTTATAATTTAATACTAACCTTTAGTTAATTTAGGGTCTAGTCAGTCTCAAATATTACGTCGTTAACCTAAAGTTAGCGGGGAAAGTATTTCGGCCCTTGTAAAAGCCGCTTTCGGTGTTCACACTGTCTGACGGGCACTGCTAACACAGAATAGTCTCTTAGAAGGGCTACCTGCAGAGGTAGCCTGCGATCTGTAAATAAACAGCTACGAGACAGAATTTGGTAGCACGTTAGGGTGGTAATACATTCTTTACTTTCCGTAGGTAACTGATGATCAAGTTCTATCCCCTGGCTAGCAAAAGCGAATTTATAGCCAACGACCCTAGAACAACCTGCAAAATTAATTAAAATGAACTTCATTTATAAGTGCCCGTTGGAAAAACTATCTTTGAGTGCTGTGCAACGTTAAACTTTGAGACTAATGATTCCAAAAGTCGACTATAGCTTATACGAGAAATCATTTCGACTCGACAGTAATTGTGCATTGTGACGTTGAGAAATACAGGTAGCACTCCAGAGGTGACAAGAAAAATTGTTTGTGGCGGAGACAACACAGTAATATGGACGACATGAAAAGCACACAAAAATAACCATCAAAATGATGCGTTATACCTCTTGGTTGAAAACTTGGAGAAACGGAGGATACAGAAAATCAAACAACGATGGTCAAGACAAGAGAGTAGTAGATAAACCCAAGTGACTTGAAACCTGAAATATTAGCAAAACTAAGCTTTATGATCAAAAATAATTTCGATTACACTTTACAAAATATGTCCATCGGAAAGCATTTGAGGTTTTTATGTGTGATCGTACTTACGGGTTCAATTTTCCGAACCAGAACAGGATTCAGATAATGTGTTTCCTGAAAAATAACAGATATTTAAGATTAAATTAAGGGATGGCACAAATAAAGGAGGGGAGCACAGAAATAGGGAGTCCATAATATTTTAAGCAGTAAGTAAACATGAAATTTACCAAAAAATGAAATTCGATTTCACTTAAGGCAGTGTGTGAACAGCGAGGCTGAGGAAAGCAAAGAAGGTCCTGACCAAGGCTTATACAACACCAGGTTGGGCCTTTCGCAACGCTAAAGGAAAAGCAGTTCCGTAGAGAGCCCCCACCCCCACCGCCGTAGGACGTACGTTGCGAACCTCGAAAGCGCGGGAGTCGTATTGTGCCATTCACTAGCATGGCATCTACAAACCAACAATGAAAAACTTTACGTAAAAAATTACAATTACGCAAAAACGGGTCGTGTTTTAAACCTAATTTCTTCAGTTCCTATTTTCTAAAATTTGACTTTTTATGCTGAAGTCATAAAAAGTTGTACGTGCGCCTATAATTGCCGGTATCAGGGGTGCCGTATGTACAGCAATGTTACACGCACGGCCAGGTGACGTCACTTGCGAAGTGAGTAGACCCCCTAGCTTAGGGGCCCAACCTGGTGTTGTATAAGCCTTGGCCCTGACGATGACTTGGCATTCAGGAAGGAAGGCGGGAAGTGACACAACCCATTGTTCTTTACTGGCATTGATGTGTTGCATGCCGTTCGCTCGCAACTGTTTTCTGTATTGTTTTGTGTACAAGCCTTCCGGACGTTTTTCACAGAATACAATCCAGATGGAGATCACCACGATTATCTCAATGCAGTGCCTAAATTGATCTCCAATCTTCTGTTAAGAACTGAATCCACAACCCAGTAACAGTATCTTTGATATCTTTGCAGGCCGGGCAATATTGCAATTTTCTGGGGTACTCAAACAAAAGTTCTGGGGCGTTATTAGCCCACGTAGAAGAGGGGCTAAGGAGCTAGATGATCTACGGTAAAATACAAAAAAAAATGCGAACGCATCCATGTGGCGTAGCCCCTTGTTCTACCTTTAGATCAGGTACTTTATTGAGTTATCACTTACATTTATTACATACGCTTAGCTTATTACAGTCCGTTTCCCGAAGTGATAATCATCCATAATGCAGATGATTTGACTCAAAATTATGACAAAAAAAAACCTGGAATGCTTGCGTTATGTTGCAAGCAGAAGAACACAAGTGCACCTACTTTCAACTTTCACTCGAGTCAGCCTTGCAATTTTTGGACGACATACTAATAACATACTTTAGATCACGAATTGGCCGAATGGGAATTAATTGTATGGAAATGAAAATTATTCTTTCTTCTGCTACTATAATACCGTATTGCTTCTTGCAGGCCCTCACTCTTGATGTTTTTTGGGTTTCACTCGAGGCGTTGTGTTGCTATAATGCAATGCTAACGGATTATGTTCCAAAAGCTCTTAGCAAAGACATTAACTGTAACTTTTTAACTTAATTTCAGACCCGAACGTATTAGATCATGTAACATTTGCTAATTCACGCAACTGCGGCGTGCAGTGTCTGTTGGGGCAACAGGAAGAAGCAATAATAAATGTCATCAGATAAGTACATTGAATTACTAGATACACGAATCCGAGCGTTAAAAACAACTTTTTTTGTAATATGTCTGATGTGTTTGTAGGGAAAGGAAACTATCCAGCAGGCTGCTGCCTGCTCATATGGCCAAAAAAGGTCGAACCTTATGGCACCACCAGTTCGTTCCATCATGTTGGTTTACTTCAAAGGTCACCAGCCCGTCCAAGAAGAATGCGAACAATTGGCAACACTCTTGTCTTACGTACAGACTACAACCAAGTTCAAGTATCTGAAATTAATACGTGTGTACAAAGGTGAACTAAATAAGTCGGATTGTAATAGTGATGAGGTAAGGGAAAATATTTTTGTCACCATTATGTACAAAACAATCGAGTTGGCAGTGAAGAATGTTTAACACCGTTTTACACCAAACGCAAAGATTCCGTTCTGGTACATAAGGAACATAACAGCACCGTAGGAGATGTGCTAGCTTATTGAAAGGATTAGGCTCTATGTAGGGAAATTCTGTTATAACTGAGCACCGGACTTGGTTGTTTCAGTTAGGCATGTGTAGCAGGGGCTCTGCCAGCATAGGATAAGAAGAGCTGACAGCAAACAATAATAATAGCCAAATTATTAATTAATTATTTTTACCTGCCTCGAAATATTAGAACAAATCCGCCTTCAAGTTCAAGTTTATTCCGGAATGCTTGTGTTTAGGACAGACAGCAAGACAACAATAATTACGGCATGATGGTTGTGCTGACATGCGTAGTTTCCATGGCTTTGTTGTGCAAGCAGTAACGGTACAGAAGTGCCTACCTTACCATTATTACGTGCAAGAGAGTTAGTCTTTTCTCCTCATTTGCTCAGCTTATAGCGACACCCTCAACAGTACGGAAAAGGCTCAGACGAAGGATATTAGCGCTGTTGAGAACTATCTCACGTAGGTGACTACGACACTAACTCTAAGATGAATGAATAGCCCTTCTGAATGTATGGGATTGTAAAATTTCTTTTAAATTGTCTGTCAATTTCGTTTATAATGGAACTCCGTTTCTTTCTCTTCTATGTACGAGTTTGCCAAAAGTTGTTGACAATGAGGGGGACGAGGATGATGTTTGAATGAGTAACTCACTGTATTTGCTTGATAATAACGACTTGAGGAGCTGGATCCCGTTGTAAATGCGGCAGACAGGGTGACTACAATGTCAATTCAATCCATGCACATAAACTGTGATGACCATGACAGTGCGGATTTACTTCCAGCGCCGTTCGACTACTACAATTTACAGCAATCAATGTCCCAGACTCCGGCCCAGACTGACTGTGTATGCGTATATTCATTGAATATACACCTGAGTACTGTTGTTATCACTGTAATGTTAAGTAGCTCAGAATATTCTATTGTCCCAGCTGTTGCATTGGCCCATCATTCGTAATCATGTGGAGTTCAACCTTCATTAAGGAGTTTGACGATGGAACCATTTCCTCCCGTCATTTTACTCGTAGACTAGGCACGCTGCTGCAATATTTTTCTTAGTTTTACGCCAAAGGATCAGAGTGGTTAAATCGGGTATAAATTAAATCTTCCTGTCCCTCATTGGTACGTCGCATTCGCCCGCCCGTCGTGTATTCCAAAAGGCCGAATAAGGTTATGGAAAGTTGAGGCCAAAATTATTACTATACTAGCAGAACGTGTCTCACCACCTGAAGCCAGCAGTTAAGTGCAGTAACTGGTTTTCGTCGGGCTCGGATGCATCCAAAAGTCAAATCTGCATACTCACAATGATAAGCTACTCCCATTCATAAGCAGGCCAAAACCTCCCGAGTTTGAAAATTACTGCAACCTTCTCTTAGCCATTCTACATTGCACATAAACATGGTTTCATTAAAAGTGAGATAGGGGATGTTAACACAAACCAGTAGTTCGCAAATTGTGTGACATTTTTCAGGTTCCTCAAATTAAGAATTTTTTTGCGATTTGTTTGAAGCTTTACAGAAGGAAACGGCTATAGAAAACTTTATGGGACAGCAAGTTGATTCACAATGTTTGCAATCATTACTACTTCTTTGGTGTCGCCTCTCATGTTGTCCCGTAAAGGGCTTTCAGTTTTAAGGCTAGGACAAGACACGTTTCACCTATCTTATTGGTGAGCAGCTGTGTCTGCATCTGCATAATGTAGTTTCAGAAATTTTGTATTGTTTAACAATTTTTCGCTTCTGCAAAGCGGACGTTCCGCTTTCTGTGTGGCTCACCCATTACTGACGTTCCTAACAAGACCCAAAATGGTGCCTTTCATGCTTACGCAAGGATTATATGAATGAATCTCCCTGAGAATAAGAATATTTGATTTATTTGCAGGCTGTGCAATAATTGCGGCCATCAGCAGCTACTACTCAAACAAACGGTCTAGGACTTAATCAACCACCACGGACCAAAGCTCGTGCGAAAGATCTGGAAAACTGAAAAGTACTGACGAAAAATATTGCAGACATTCATGTGCTGAGAGCATTTAATTTTTACTGTAATTGCAGTGACAGTCAGGGGCGTATTTCATAAAACTTACTGCTACTGTCGGTAATTACCGCAAAAATTTGACAGATTTTCAACTCTCATAGGTTTTTTCCGTTTCACAATTTTTTTGCAGATTAAATTTACACATTGGGTCTGTTGAATTGCATTGACAACTGCTTTTATGAAACGGCATTATTGTAAACTGTGAGTACACATACAGTAGTAATGATAGACTGTTGAGTGTCGCGCGGTAATTCGTATGAAACAGGCCCCAGGTTTTCCCGTAGTGATGTCGAGAATAAAGTCAAGGCGTGACGTCCAATAATGACAAGGAGCAGAAAATTGAATTGTTATGTGTGTTGCAGGTGAAACAGCAGGGATGTACCAACTTTCACCCACAGTCGGCATTACACCTGTAAGACTACGTAACTACAAACTGTTTCATTATTTGGAGAATTGGGAAAGCAAGAATAACACAATCTGAATTTTGCGGGGTTCTCTGTGGATGTCGCCCCATACAGTAACACTGACTAATTATTTTCCATATGCTAATCGGTTTTCTGAAGTTAATTTCAGGCCCAATCGTTCATGTTCGTATGACACCGTGTTGTTCAGGCAGCTGCGGCGTACAGCGTTAATGGGGGCCAATTAAAGAAGAAAGACTTAATACCATCAGATGAGTACATTTATTAAAATTGGGTCCGATTATAATTTTAACCTTAAAAATGTAATCTTTGTGATTTCTCTTATACCATTATAGTAAATGAAACCCGTTCAGCAAGCTGCTGGCTGTTGAGACGACCGAAAATGAGATGCGGTCATGAGGCACCGTTCTATACACGTCGTTCTTCTAACGTCTAACATGGTTTCCATAGCTTTGGTGTCGAAGCAGTGAACGCGTAGAAGTCTTCAACCTCCCATTATCACTACCTGGGTGGGGAGGTGAGTGTGGTTGGTTACCCCTCATTGGTTCACGGCTACTCCCGGTCGCCCCTACAGGAGGAGCTTCATTCCCCAGCTAGTGACTGGAATATGAAATTAAATCTCTGACATGTGCGTTAAGACAGAACCTGTAGTGAAAGTCATGCCATTTACAATCATTCATTTCAGCGTTACATGGGATTACATAGTGAGGCGTAAAATTCGTTTTTCATGCCCCAGCGTAGTGCTATTTGACGAGCTCTTTCCAACAATGCCCTTAGATGTTTCCGTAAATACCAAAGCGTCAAACATCTTTGAGTTCCAAATAGATCGACAAATTGCGAGCCTGGATGCAACGTCACAGTAGGAAAAGTGATTTTTTAATCCTTTATATAAAGATGTGAAGCTATACATCTCCACCAACAAGACTGATTTTGATAAAATAGAAAATGCTGCCCTAGAACATTTTACGTTGGAACGAAAATTTGGTTGTCAAAATCCGTCCAGCGCTTGCTGAGCTAAAACTCACTAGCCTAATTCCCTCATACTTTGGGATTTCCTCGATATCTCTGCAACAACGGGGCGCAGAAAAACAAGTGGCATTTTTGGAAAGAACACGTCAAGAAACAACACAAGTTTTATGCCTCACTATGTTACCCCATTCCATGTATTGCCGAAATGACTGAATATGATTGGACTCCACCTTAATGAGGTTATCACTTGTATACACGCTATTATACACCATTTAAGTTGATTAAATAGCTACTGCCAACAATGCAAAGGTTTTTTGGGGGTTGCTTTTTAAAAGAGTGCTGGCTTCGTGAGATTGCCAGCTGCCGCTTAAAAATTTTAACAACTACAGCGTTCACTCAGCTCTAAAATTTTTATTTTAGCCGTAACTTTCAAAACAATTGTCCGATTTTCAAAC
>JAQFYD010001322.1:0-12649 GCA_034694225.1 Bourletiella hortensis
AATTAATTAGAATCTTCGGTTAGGAGATTCATTTTTTATAACCACCTATACATACCCAATAGCTTTGTAGAGCTACTGCTAGCTTTGAGTATGTATGTAATTAACTTCCAATAACGTATGCCTTCTTATTCCGTACAAAAAGTTCTTCTTTCGAATATGAAAAATAGGGGTTGAATTATTTGTTAGATATTGAATTCAAAAATTTTTTTATTATATAATTTTATATGTATCAAATTCAAAAATTATCTTTCAATTTCAATTTAAGGTTGAATATGTTGAAACACTTTGAGTAGAAATGCGTTTTATAATAAAATACATATTAAAATATATCAAAAAGTTTTTTAAAACATAGAAACATCTTTAATATTATAGATAATATATAAAATTTCAAGATTTTTTTTTCAATTTGAGAGTTGATTTAATTTTTTATAATAGTTCTAGAACTTAAATAAAAAAAATAAAAAATACTTCAGCTTTTAGCATTTGTGATTAGATATAAATTTATCTAGATTTTTAATCTAGAACTAGGATACTGTATTTTATAACTAAGTAATTTTGACTATTTAGTTCACTATTATTGTTGGAATAAAAAACTGAAAAATAATTAACTAAACAGGAATTATAAGATTAAGAATTAAAATTAATTTGACTAAATTTATATTATGCATATAATATTATATTTAAATAAAGAAAAAAATAAAAAGAAGATTTTATCAATGTGTCTTTAAGATTTTTTTAATACCTAAAATTTATTTTCTAAAAAGAAATCAAATTTTTGCAAAAATTTTATAAGCACGATCTTCGATAATAAAAAGAAAAAAATATTTACCAGAATTCTCGATCTTAGAATTTTTTAAAATATTTTCAATATGAGACAAGTATTCTACTGCATTATAAAAATAAAAAACAAATACTTTTTATCTCATCAGCAAAATATAAAATTTTTTTACTTCTTAAAGGGGGGTTTCAATGATTTTCATTAAATAAGTTCTTAGCCTTTTATAATATTTTGTATATCTTGAAATAATATTCGACATATTTCATAGTTTATTATCTATGCGAATCGAAAATATCGAGATTTATTTTACCGAAATCGAATTTGTAAAAGTTTGATTTAATCAACTTAATGCTTTGATAATATTGATCAAAGCATTTGATAATATAGTTAAGCTGCTAATACGCGTAATCTAAAATTTCTATCTTATTGAAATAATATCACATGACAAAAAATTTCATATATGTAAATAAGATAACTAGAATAATATTAAATAAAACTTGTAAAAATTTGGAAGAAACTAAGAAATCAGTTAATCGATAGTTCCAATTCTAGATCTTGTTAAACTAAAAAATCATCTTATAAAATATTTTATATTTAAATCTATAATATTCGAGATTAATTTATTATTTCAAATATTAAAACGAGATTACATAATTAAAGATTTTCAAAACAAATAAAATTTATAAATTAGATTGAAAAAGCATTTGATTTTTTAAAAAAATGGAAACTTATAATGGTATAATAAAAAGTGAAGAAGATGCAAAATTATTAATTGAAGCAATATTAAAAAATAGACTTTTACCTATTAAAAAGAGATTATCTTTAGAAAAAAGATCAAAGATAAGAAATGGTTCTGTATACGTATGGGAAGAATGCAATGAACTAAAAAGATGGACAGATGGTTATGAATGGACGACTTCAAAAGTTGATCATAATTTTTTAATGTATAAAAGATTGGATAATCCTAACTATATAAAAAAGACTATTACTTTTTATGTTCATGGAAGTAAATTTCATGTAGTGAATTATTTAAATACTTTAAATCTTCCTTCAAAGTCTCCCTCAACTGATGCTCTTTTCTCTTGTATGTTTATTTCTCATAATTATTTTTTGACTTTAAGAAGCTCAAAAAGAAAGAAAAGTAATGTTATGTCAATAAAAGTTTTATGTTCTTAATGAGTTAGATATTTTATATTAAATTTTTATTATCTTTATGTTCATGTAAAACCCAAGCTATATATATTTGAATAATTTAATTGTGGATCTATTATAAATCATTGCCAATAATTTTTGAAGAGAAAAAAATAGTTAATAAATTCCTGTATATATACAAAACCATTTTTTATTCTTTTGAATCATTTCAAATAAGCATTAGGCTAATATCTATATGTTTGTTATTTGAAAATCTCTAAGAGGCGGGGCTATTGGTTTTGGCCAACATTGATCCAAAATACTGAACTTTTTTAGTATTTTGAGAATTAACATTTATATTTGTTTAAGTTGTCAAAAAATTTCAGTAATAATCTCAGAATGTAAATTACATGTGTTTTATTACGGTAAAGATGTAAAGCTCAAAAATTCGATAATAAGTATAAAGGAAATATCTTTCCCTATATAAAACTAGGACTTAAAAAGTTTAATAAAACAATAATTGATTTATAAATATGCTATTTATTCGATAAAATATCAAGGGTTAAAAATTTGATCATGTAATAAGTGGGGTTAGGCCAAAATCCGGGGTTTCGTGATGATTTAACCCGAATAAATCGGTAAAAATTTATATATAAAAAACCGGGGTTTTATAAAAAATTCGGCCTTTCAATATAGTGTGTCCCGAAGCTTTATTTTGTATTTAAATGCATAATGTTTTCTTATAATCACAGGCCTTTTGAGTTTGATCATCAAATAAAAAAATTTAAATTTTATAAATCTTGATTAAAATTTGTTTCAGAATTCATAGACTTGTTTTAGTTAAAATTTAAATCGAGCTAAATTTTATAGGAAAACTATACTCATTTATTCTAAATAATTTATAAAAATAAACATCTTTACGTGAAAATTTTGATCGTAAAATTTTATAACATTGTTTGTTCACATTTGACATATATGAAATAATAAATATACAATCCAATATTTTTTAAAAACTGTACTATGATGTAATTGTAGTACGTTATTCGGGTATTTCAAAAAAATACCTGGACCCGATTTTTGGCCGAACCCATGTAATAAGTCAAGAAGGATAAGCCGATAAAAAAGTCTTACAGGATAGAGTAGCATATGCTTTATATACTTACATGATAAATTGAAGATTCAAAATTAATAAAAACAAAAGCTCAGTAAAAGATGTTAAGAGTTTTTAATAAACTCATGGAATTGAAGTGGTATTATTTTAAATATCAAGTTTCTAGGTCAAAGCTAGAATTTTTTTAATATCTCATTTTAGTAATCTTTAAAAAGGCAAATTTTAAATTTTATAAACTTTGTGATTTTTTTAACTTCATTATACGCATTTTGACAAAAAATGTTCAAAAGTACTGTAATGTTTTGAGGAAGGATAATACTACAAACAAATTACGCGGCATGTAACTTTCAAATTATTCTTTTTGCAACACTATGTTTAAGCTATGACATTTTTAAAAGGCCATATTTATTAATAGTGTTTTATACAAATCAAAAACATGAGTTTATGACAACTTTAACTCAAAAACAACGATAATTTAAATGAAAGCATAACTATAAAGGTGTGCATAGGCCATTATGATGATTTGAGACATAAATATAATCATTAGAATTTATTTACAAATAAATTATTAAGAGCAATATACAGTTTAATAAGTGTATATGATTTGATTGAATGATAAATATTACAAAAATGTCATATTTTAATATATCTTACAAACTTCAATTAGTATTGTTTGTTTAAAATCATGCAATCTTTTATAAAAATCATATACATTGATTTTTCTTAACGCATGGAAAACTAGAATTCACCTGATATAAAAAAATTGTAGTCAATATGTTTACAACATTCGTTTATTCCTTATGTACACTATAGATCCAAATATTTTTATTTTTTGTCTTATAATTAATTAAATTATTTTCTTTTTACTTTTTTATTATATTTTTCTTCTTTTTACGTAGCTGATGTCATCTATTTTCATAATTTAAAATGGACTTCTAATTGATTATTTCAATTATAATTTAATTCATAAAAACTGTCACATTCATTTGTTATTAATAGCATTGCCGTTTTAAAGTTCAGTTAAATAGCCTCAAGATTTGTTATGTCAAGCACATACAATAACTCAAGCATTTTGATCTCTTAGATCAAAATCTTATAAATATTTGACTTAATTTGATTCTAACAATTAAATCTTTTTAGAAATTATCTTAAACAATTTTGAGTTTAAATCAATAGAAGACAGAAAGAATTTTGCTTTGTTTAAATCAATATTTATTTGCATTAAAAGATTATATTAACCTAATCGACTTATTAAAAATCGCTTACAGATATTGCAATATTAATGTTAAAATTTCATAATTTTATTTATTAAGAGCAAATTAGCTTTATTGACATCGCATTACATTTTCTACGTTTTCTACTTCTTAGAGCAGGAAAATAATTATGAAAAATAAACAAATCAGACAACATAATATCATTAGTAGGAGATATTAAAGGAAGGTTTAATATATCAATATAGTTGACAACATGGAATTTTTTATTATTTACATAAAAAGAAATCGATTTTCTAATAAAGTTGTTACTATCTATTCTTTTATAAATCAAAAAACTTTTACATACTCTTGATGCAGTCCATTAAAAACTATCAGTCCATCTTTTCATTTCATTAGATTCTTCCCAAACAAAAGTGGAGCCATTTTTTATATTTTATATTGCTTCTTTTGACAATCTTTTTTGATTGATGATAATATATTTTTTAATACTGCATCAATTAATAACTTTGCGTCTTCTTGTGTTATTGTTATTCCATTATATGTTTTCATTTATTTTTTAATATTTTTTATTTGTTTTATATCAAGTTTTTAATCAAATATTTGACCGATCAAAAAAATTTTATTTGAAATATATTAATTGATTTTAAATCTTTTCTATAAAATAGGATTCAAATTATGAATCATATGACTTATTCAAAGAAAAACAAAGATTTGTGTTTTTTCAAAATCATATGTAAAGTTTTAATTTTCGCCCTTCTTATCATTTATTTTTTATAAGTTTCTAGAACATCGCATTTTAAAAAAATTGAATCTGATTTCAAATTGAATAAAAAATTCTATATCTCTGATTCAGCTCATCTTTTTATAAAAATTTCCTTCTATAAAACAACACTTACAAAAAGCCAGGCATTTAATTAGATTACGAAATTAATCAAGGTTAGTAATAAATTATATAAAATCGATCTAATAAATTGGATATGAGGTTCAGTTGATTAGGAAATTTTTCAATAAAATAAGCAGCAGTAACTTTAAATATTTTTCAAATTTAAATAAGTTTTAAAATCTACAAATTTATGATTGATATCCGATCAGCCGGATAATTTCAGTTCCAAAGAAAATTTATTACATTAATGTATTAAAAATGTTTTGTATACAGAATGAATAAGTAATGTTTTATCCATATGATATTTTTATTAAAAATATATGAATTGAATATTGAATATGTTTTATTCTTGAATTTAATAGGCACTTGTTTTATCGGATAATTTATTTTTGTTAAAGAATGACTTCATAACAATTTCAATCAAGTTCATATTTTGATTTTATTATCTAATGTACTTTTTTCTTAATTTTTTTGACTTTTTAGGTGGTTTTTATTATGTTTTTAATAGTCTTATATAATGAAAAAGGTATTCTTGTATAACTATTTTCGATAGTTTAGAAGCATATAAGAAGTTAATTTAAACGAGATCTATAAAGAGATTTTACAATTAGAACTACATTATGATTTTACATCTTTAAATTACACTATGTATATAATATATAATTATTGAGCTTAAAAAGCCTTTCAAAGTATCAAGAAAAGATTGAAAATAATAAAATTTTAATACAATTAATCATAAACAAAAAGATATTATTCAAAAAAATACTGATAGATTATACACATCAAGTAGCCTGACCTTAGAAACTATATCAATAAGCTCTATAGAATTTTTTGTAATATCAAAAGGCTTAAAATACAATAAATGATTAATATAGTTACGGTATACAGAAACACTTGATGAGTTAATTGGAATAGTTATAAATATATTGTATTTATCCTGTTTAAATTATAATTGGTTTAGAATAATTGATGAAGATTTAAGCAAACCGTTTATCAATAACATGGATTTGTTTTGATAAAAGCAACATTTCATACAAACAATTTTACGATTTTACCAAAATTATAGTGTTTGACTTTAAAAATCAAAAAAATGACACCAATTTATCTAATAAATGTATATTAATTTAAGCTTTGACTTCTGTATATAGAATACTATATTTTTTGTAAATGTGGCATGTAATAGAGAAAACCACCAATTAGATCTTCCAAATATATGAATAAACTGATAAAGGGGAAAATAAGCAACTACAGTAAAACCCCTCATATTGAACACCCCTTTTATTGAGAATCCCCTCTATTTATCAACTTTTTTGAAGAATATTTTGAAAATAAATTTAAAAATCAATATTTCGAAATCACTTATACATATTCGTTTAAGAATAGACATTCTATGTAATCATTTAATGTTTAGTATTATCTACATTTTATTATTTTTACAAAAAATAGTAGGTTTGATCGGAGTTTCTCATAAACATATGCACCATAAAATTTAAAAAATTTCTCTTATTGAGTCATTTTCAAAACAAATTGGTTGCTGTAAATTCACCACTAATTTAATTTTAATTATATTCTCATATTGAAAATTAGAATTTAAAATGCATAGTAAATGTATAAAAAGAATTTTATCAAATAATGCACCAGAATAATTATTTTTTAATAAAAATTTAATTGATAAGAAAACCGCATTTATTAAGGTTCTATTTATCAATGAGAGCATAAATGTCGTACGGTTACTTATTTTAATAAAGATAGACACAAAATCAAGAAAACATAGTTTCTAAAATTACAGGGTATTTCATTCCTTTACATGCATTGTTGCCGAATTCTATATGCATTATTTCTTAATTGTAATTTAATGATTTCATTCCTTTAAATGCAAAATTTCATTAGTTTTTTTTAACCTGGGGAAAACCCAGAACACACTTTATTTAAAAATTAATCATAGCCCATAGATTTATAACATTCATATATTCCAGATGTTCACTATAGATAGCACAATATTAATTTCATATTTTGATAATATTTTGAGTTATTAATCAACTCGTTACTTAATTCATTTACATGCTTTTATTTTATTTCTTATAGAAGCCTTTTTCTTTTTCTTGTAGTTGATAATATCTGTTTTCATTATTTAAAATGACTTCTTACTTAGTTGTTAATTAAAAATTTACAATGTTTTCAATTTACTTCTATTTTTAGCTAGCCATATTGAAGGGTTAGTCAGTTGTTATTTTCGCTTTGATACCGTAAAGATTAGCCAGAAAAAATGCATAAAAACATATATCACATATATAGTTTTATTGAAGTTGATGAGCATTTTCAGTATAAGTATTAGTTTTAATGATAAGCAGTTTTAAAAAAATTTACACAACTCGGTCTAAAATTCTATTTCTACTGCAAAGAAAAGAAGTAAAATATGATTTATGAGCCAAAATTTTATCAATCATAATTTTTGATATATCAAAATTATATTTTCTCATTATAACTATTTTTTAAAAATAAATCAACTTTATAAGCCTCATTAATAATTAAGATTTAAAAAGTCCACATTTTTTGTATTTTAATTTATATAAAGCCTTAAGTAAAAACAAAATACTAGATAAAATAAAAATTTAATTAACATCGAGAAACAACTCTTTCCACAAACAAGTATAATAATAACAAAGCATTTGCAATATATAATACAAAGAACCATCTATCATTTCTATCTTTTGTTAAGGAATTAAATCTCGAATTAAATTCAAATTTTCTAGCTTCTATATAATTTGATACATTATAATCATCAATTTTTATATTTTTACCAACATCTGCCTTACTGTTATTTTCAATCCCGATAATAGTGGTAGGAGTATTAGAGCTTTGTATCAATTTGTATGGTTTACTTTCAACAATAATAAAAGCTTTTATAAATAGGATAGATAATAATTTCATTAAAATTTTAATCGAAATTTATTTATTTATACTTTTAATTTGGAATAATTTGAAAATTTTCGATTAATTCTATTTTAAAATTTTTTTTAAAATCAATATTTTGTGTTATAAATTTAATATCGAATCAATATCGTATATTTCATATGCGCTATGATAAATTATTATAATAATTAAGAATTTATGAGATATTATGACGTAGTCAGATACATTATAAAAACTGACAGTAGGTCTACAAAGCAACTGATAACTTTTGATCTTATATAAAAATCATTTCAAAAGAATCTAAATAATTCAAAAATCATATCAAAACAACAAATATTAAGCATTTCAAGTTTTACAACAAATACAATTTTGTTTTGCTACTTCATGGTTCTTATTTAAATAATGATTTTTATCATATTTCACAGTCTTTATTCGAAGTTTGAAATAAAACATAAGTTCTTTAATATTTACAAGCAATAGCCTATTAAAACAGCTATAGATACTTCGATGATTATAAAAGATCATATTTTTATAAAAAATATACACTTTCATGACTTACTAAAATAATGATAATAGTGTATTTTTTAATTGTACATTGAATCTGGGTAAAAAAGACTTTTGAATTATGATTTATACATTTAAGCAATCAAAAAGTTTGATATCAGAGTTTATTTATAATTATATACTATTGGAAGCTTAAGTTTATTTATTCTGTAAATTCTATTTCAATTTAAATGATATATAAAATACTTATAATATTTACAACAACCAAATTTTAAAAAAACCAGCCAAAAAACACACTAAACAATCCAAGACTCCAGTCCAACATTAGACACAAAACTCAAACCCAACTTTAAAATGTAAACACAATAAATATTTAATAAAAAATCCTATTCATCCGAATAATATTCAACACCATATTTCAACCTATTATAAAAAGCCCAAAAATTATTCTCTTTATCATCATCAACCTTCTTACATACTATGAACTGGCTATTAGTATTATCATTTAAATCTAGTATTTCAGTATCCGATAATTCATCAAACAAATCTTCATCCTTCAATTTATCCTCAAAAGGATCAAGCTTTAGTTCTTCTTTACTTATATTCATATTGGTTTCGTTCACAAAGCCTTGTTCCGGGTCTGAGTTTAATGTAAGAGATTCGCCAATGATACTAGGGTCATCCAAAGTATTATCAAAAATTTTTAAAGGTGAAGAATTCAAGGCATGAGAACAATCAAAAGTCTTAAACTGTCTATTAGAAGGTGAAAACAAATCAGTAGACAACTTCAAGCTTTCATCAAGTTTGCTTTGTGATATTTTGTATATTTTTTGTGAACAAACTGGAGTTGCAAGTTGGGTATTTTGTGTTCTATTTGTGGAACTTAAAGAAGAATAAACAATATTATTATTTATCTTTCTATTTTCTTTAGATAATAATGAAGAATTTTCGGTTTCGATTTCCGTCTTGTTGCTACTGCTGGTTATTGAGCTTGAATAATTTGAATAAGAATCAAATATATTAGACTCCGAATCTTCACCTAATTTAGAACCATACTTCAAAACACACTTAACAGGTTTTTTATCTCTAATTTTTTCGTATTCTTTATACTTAGTTCTAATTTTATTATTAATTTTATAAGGATCAATATAATTAGTTTTATTAGATTTTTTAATTTCACAATAATCTCTATAAGCAGGACTCAAACCAGGTTTACGTCTACAAAAAATAATAAATAAACTTATATATACCTTCTACCTCTATAATCACTATTATTAAGAATCTCTTTTTTGATATCAGTGGAAGAAAAATTATTATAAAAAGAAGGTATCTTTATAGGCGAAGGTAAAGTATTACAAAAATCATCCTTACAATAAACTGGATCTACAAAGTGCTTATTCTTGTTTTTTATTAGGTTTTCACGATCTGATAAATATTTTTTAATTAATGTTGGATTAATATTCATTTTGCATTCAATTTTAAAAAATATTAAATGCAATTACAATAAAAAATTAAAAATGTATTCAATATTTTGATATTTTTATACGTTGGTTTGTTCTTTAATTGCATAATAATCAATATTATTATTGACTACATAACATGTCGAAAAACAGGAGTCGTCATCTTATGCCCGATTTTAGGGAAATGGTTATGTTATTGGCTCTGGGAGATGTATTATGAACACAAACTGCGGCAAAAAGCGATCATCGAACATTATACAAAAAATCAATAAATATTAAAAGTTTATATAATCAAGTTGAATTGAATTAAGACCAAAGTAGCAAGTCATTTTAAATAATGAAAATACATTTAACAAATTACAAGAAAAGAAGATTTTTACAAGGAATAATATAAAAGAAACGATGGTGACCTACAATGGGGGGAGGCAGTCAAACATATGAAATCATAATTAACTATAAGCTAAAATATTGGTTTAAAATGATTCGTTAAGATTGATTTTTAAAATATTTTTATTTAACAAATTTGTTATATATATTATTTTAATTTTATTTTGTGGAATTAAATATTAACTATGTTTAATAATAATGATTTTACATTACTTCATATGTCTGATTGTTCCTCCTTCCCCCCAATTGTAGGTCACTACCAAAGAAACAATGTAAATAAATTAAATAAGGATTTGACTACAAACTCAAAATATTATTAAAATAAAAAATTGATGTGGTGCTATCTATAATGAACATCTTAAATATATGAATGTTATAAATCTATGAGCTATAATTAATTTTATAAATAAGTGTTTTCTGAGTTATCCCCAGGTTAAAAAAATGAAATCATATATTGAAATGTTAAAATTCAAAGTAATTATCAACTACATATCTTTTAATAAATGTAAAAATAAGCAGATATATTTTAATTGTTTAAATTACATTTTTCACGAGTGTAAATTTTATCTATAATTATATACATTGATGCATTTATTTAAATAAAGTAAGTTTTAGTACAAGAATGTACAAATTAGTTATATAGCAATACACCGATAGTATTAAAGCACGACTTTTCTATTATTCGAAAATGGTCACTTCTATTTTATTCAAGATCATTTCCGACTTAATATTTTTTAAAACTTTGTATAAGCACTAAATTTTTGTCAATCATAAAACATAAATACAATTTTAAAACCATACAAATACAGATTATTTAATCAAAATCAAAAGTAATATCATCTCTACCATTTCCAATATCCAACTCCACCTTGAAGTCATCGACCCACAAAGCAGGAGCCAAAACATACATTCTATTCCTTACATACCTTGTCAACTTTACATAAGCAACAAACACAAGCACTAAAACGAGATAGAAAAGATTGAATAAAAAATCATAAGCAAAGTATTGAAATCTACAATTAGTAGTTTTCAATGTTGTTAGTTGATCTATAATTTGTCCTTTGTTCAAGTCTATTGCTATTAGTTCGTCTTTATTGTCTCCATTTGGACACAACAGTTGATTCTCTATTAGGGCAGTAGAATGCCAAGCATTATTAAAAACATCAGAATCACCATGTTTCAAGTCTGTGAAAGACCATTTATAATTTGATAGATCAAGAATCCATAAACCATTATTAATATATTTATCATGTTTATTCTTACCTCCCAATATATACATCTTATTATCGTATATGTTGCATGTATGCCCTTGTACTTCTTCACTTTCAATGTCAAAGTCTAAGGTTTCTATCCTTTCCCATCTACCTTTATCCAATTCCAACTTGTACAGTATATTTATAGGTTCATAAGGCTGTTTAAGGCCACCAAAAACGAACAAAAAGCCATCATTAAAACAGATAGTATGATGAGCCATATTAGGTAACTGTTCAGAATCAATTTGTTTCCAACCATCATTAAAGTAATGTAATTCATTATTCATCTCATTCTTATTTACAAATCCACCCAATATAAACAGCTTTCTTTCATTTGGTGCCAGAGCCGAAAAACCAAACCTTCTACTTGGTGCGCCCTCAATTAATAGTGAATATGGGACTGTGCTGCCATCAAACTTAGCATCCACAAAAAGAGGTTCTTCACTCTCCTTAAAACCAAGTAGATAACCACCATTATAATGTATAATTTTGCCTCTAAATAAGAATGAATATTGTTGTAAAGTATCATATTTTCTTGGTGTTATTTTTGCGGATAATTGATTGATTTTTATGTCGGTTGCTAAGTCATATTGTTTTATTTCTTTATAATATTCTTTGCTTCCCTTAATTATACCTCCACTTGTTAAAAGTAAATCTTCTCGTATTAGTGTTCCTGAATGTACTGCATATTTACTATCAACTGTTAAAACTGTTATTATTAGTCTTATTAATTTCATTTATAATTATTATATTTTATGGTTATTTATTTGCATTTATGTTTCATTTTTTGATTTAAATTTTTGTCTGAATTTGACACCTAAAATAAATATATTTTACATATTTCTATTATAGTTTTTAAAAAGTGTCTGTATGTAGAAGCACAAATAGATGTGCTTCTATATATTTTATTACCGCTATTTGCATTTTTGACTTATTATTAGGGTTCGGCCAAAAATCGGGTCCAGGTATTTTTTAGAAATACCCGAATAACGTACTATGATTAAATCATAGTACG
>JAQFYD010001323.1:0-12643 GCA_034694225.1 Bourletiella hortensis
GCACAGGTCGCCATTTGCTTACTATATCTTCATTGAGGAAATAATGGAACTGATTGTACGGACATTCATCTACCAGCTCCGGTGCTGTCGGATTTTGCTACAAAGTAAACTTAAGGTTTATAACTTACCAAGATAATTCAGAACGCATGGAGCAGGGAACACAGTTGCCGCACATATCAAATTAGAAACAGAAAATGGTAAGTACTTTACCTTTTTACACTTGTCGACATGAACGAGAAAACGACTCGCACTCATAACGTGTGACGGGACATACGGACATGACACCATGTCATCCAACGTCCCTGTTTCAAACAGACGAGTAAAAACTGACATAACGGGACTATCGGTAATCTCCTTTAAATTATAATTGCCAATAAATTCGTTGGCCTTTCTGCAGCTAAAGTCATTCAAAAATTACTAAATCTTAGCTCCTCTATGTACTTTGACGGCACTCTCCAACCCACCAACTGCTATTTTAACACCGCGACACCGCGAACGCCCATGCTTGCTGCTGCCTGCGAGCCATGATGATGCAGCAAATTTTTCCTCAGACGGTTTTCCCTGTTTTCGCATCAATGGCAAGCAAGTTGGGCTGAATCAATACCCTTATACCTTTAAGTATTCCTTTTGTCTGTTTCAGTACTCATGCCTTAGTCGTGTTGCCAACGGTTATGCCTTTGATTTGTAAATATTGACGTATGGCGAATCAACGCAAGTTTTGTCTTTCGAACAAGAAAATCTCTTAAGAATGTCATGATCAGTTATGCAATAGAAATTTCTGTAACGCGGAAAAGATCCTAATCGAGTTTTGGCTTCCTTATGACGCTAAAAAATCGTACATAACTTTGGCGTCGTTCGTTCGTTCCTTGTTGTTAAATGCAAAGTAACTGAAGTAAGCGATTTTTTGGAAACCTAATGAATTGGAGAACTCATTAACAGTGATTGATAGAAGTTATGTTCGCTGGTATAACATGTAGATAAAGAGTTCGTTCAGTGATGCTTGAGGTGAGAGCGTCAGTATGACCTCATTCATGTCGTTTTCGCCAGTGTGAATTGTAGCGGACGTGGAACGTGGACAGTAGTGAAAGATCGTTATGGCATATATTTCTGATACGCGACTTCGTTCTGTCAGTAATAATGAAGGTATGCATTACGCATAATTATTGTCAATGCAGGTTCACTATCCATTGAAATGTCTATGTTATCTTTGTGTAATATTTTCCTCAACTTCTGTAGTCGACCGAATGGAAAAGGCGGAGGAGGCCGATGCTGAAGAAGAAGAAAAAGCTGAGCATGCAAAGAGCTTGGGGAAATTTGCGGACACAAAAGAAAGTTTGGAAAGTTTGTCTCGGGTTCCAAAAAGCTTCTGTGACAGAATAATATCAGACACTAAAAATTCCTGCCGTTTCCAATTTAGAAGATTCTCAAGATTCTTTCGGGTCAACGTGTTCAACGAACTGAAGGCATTCTTCCTCGTTTCTAGTTTCTCCGTTATAAATAGACGGAGTATTCGTAGCGAAGCTGCATTACTTCGGGAACGAGTCCGCCATGTATCAGCCAGTCCCTTTGTTATTCATCCCTTTAGTATGTTCAGGTGAGGTGCACTGAAATTTTTTGTTCCGTATTGTTTTTGGACATGAGCTACAAGTAAATGCACGTTGCATTTCAGATGGCTTTGGGAAATAGGAATAATCATAGCTTGTTTAATATTCTTGATACTCGAGCCATTACGCACAACCTTCTACCCAGACGATCATCTAATGATATTCAGTGATTGGACAAAACAATTTCAGCATCATGTTGTATTCTTTTTGGACGTTTTATTCAATCTGAGAACTGGCCTCGTACAAGGAAAGACGGACATAGTGACTTTAGATGGGAAGAAAGTCTTTTTTAGTTACTTGGGAGGCTGGTTTTTCGTTGACCTTGTCTCCTCCCTGCCCATGAATGGGATTTATATGCTTTTTCGTCACGAATATGTCGAAGAAGATGACAAGCTGTTTGACACATTCCGAGTTTTGAGTGTGACTAAACTCCTACTGATTTTCAGACTCGTACGCTACCTTAGGCGCATACAGACAGTGAGTAAGATTCGCTATAATTTTGTGAGACGCAATGTTCTTGCTGTTTCGTAATGAACGGCTGTAAGTATTTTAAGCAGTCGTTTCTTTTTCTTTTAGGGATTCCGATTGAATGGTTTGGAAATGCGCCTGGTAAACTTAGTTGTGGTTGGTCTCCTGATTTTACACTGGTGTGCCTGCGCTCATTACTTTGTACCGGCTATGACAAATGAGAAACTAAAGGAGAAGAGCGAGGATAGTTGGGTTACCATGTCAGACTTATGGGAATCGAAAGTAGAAGACAAGTATCTCCATTGCCTTCTTCGAGCCCTGTCGCATGCAGCCTTGATCGGGTTCGGATTTGAAACGCCTCATGAGAGGGAGGAAATATTCGTATCAATTGCCAATATTTTGGTGGGCATTATCCTCATTGCCATGGGTGCTGGCTGTGTGATCACAGTACTGATGAGTCTTGATATCTCTGAACGACGTTATATCGAAGTAACTAGGCAGGTACGTTGTTGTACTGCAAACGCTATTTATATTAGTATTTTGCAATAGGATGTGCGAAAACAACTGATTTTCCCATTTCAGACCGACGAGTATATGCGTTTCAATCAAATACCAAAGAGTCTGCAGCGAAGAGTTCAAGATTATTTCGACCAGCGTTACCGGAAGAGTTACTTCAACGAGGGTGCGATACTTGAGCTTGTGTCAGACACATTGCGTAAAGAACTGCTCATGCATCACTGTCAACCGTTGGTGGAGGAGGTAACCATGTAGTGTTAAGCATTAGCCAATCAAGTGCTGTAAACCTGGAGTCCTCTCTGTTAATCCAGTTGTTTTTGTTTCAAGGTTCCGCTGTTCCACTCTGTTAACAGAACCATAATTTCCGAAATTGTCGCTAGACTAGAATTTGAGGTTTACCTTCCTGGAGATGTGATAATTCCCGCGAATACCTTAGGGGATTGCATGTATTTTATAGAGCACGGAACAGTTTCTATATTAGCACCGGAAGGAAGGGCATTGTGTACGTTACATGATGGAGATTTCTTTGGAGAAATGTCAATGATATTTAATGAACCTCGTGCTGCCACTGTGCTGGCCAATAGCTACTGTGATATTTACCGTCTATCTAAGGATGACTTCATTGAAGTCATTCAACCATATCCTGCTATATACGAGGCCATAGTCAAGGTATGTCTCAGCATGGGTACTGTGTGTTGCGTTTAGTTTTTCGGAAAGTAAATTCTGGATTCATTGCTCGCACAGGTTGCCGAAACTCGGGCAACCCGCTTGGACAGGTCCCAGTTATACAAACACATAAAACGTGCAGAAGAAGATGAGGATGCCTCTGTGAAGACGTGAATTTAAGCCAGTCTTATCAGTGGGTGCACCGATGTCATGTTTATGAAAACCTTTGGTTAAAACAGTGGCTCTGCATTTGATAGTAGTTTTCGATGATTCTGTTGAAGTACAATCGTTTATTTTCGAATTAATGGAGTTTTGTTTGTTATTGAACGAGTGTGTTTATGATGGGATATCATAATTCTATATGTACCGCCCATTAGAAAGACCTCTGCGCTCATTACCCGCTCTGCTTATGCGTTACCAGTCATCATAAATCTGGTCGTCCTGAAGTGTTTTAAGTCGCCATCCTCATAGAGCTCACATCATATCATTCATTTGCTTTTTCTCAGTTGCTATGCTCCAGTGTATTTTATATCCAAAAAATATTACTGGTAACAAATCTCAGCAGACTACGATGGGTTGCACGATAAGATATTTATGTTCGCATTTTGCCACTGATCAACAGGCTAATCTCTCGTGTGCAGATGTAAACAAATGCGTAGCTTCTGACCTAGCCAGTTTTAAACATTGCTTCTCCATCCAAGGTCTCAGTGATGGCTGTGACAGAATTTTGGACGCAGAGTAATTCACTGGTAGTTATGATATACCTGACGAAATGAACTGACCATGGGGATGTGAAATGAATCTCATTTAATCTGGTAATGCCTAAATAGCATGAATCACCCCTATCTAATCGTTGTATAATGTACTATGCTAATAATGTGAAATCTGTGTCGAAATACAGCAAAAATTTGACGTCATATTGATTGACTTTCCAGTTAAAAACATGGCTAGTTTTAATAAATCTAGTATACAAAAAGAGAAAATCCCCAGTGCTTTGCCGAGTCCATCAACTGCCACAATGGAGGTTTACAGTTCCTATATTTTTGCTATCTTCAGCTGTCTGTATGTTGTCACGTTAGCGTCGGCCAGCTCAGATACACTAGAAGGAAACTTGAGGGCAGATATTAATTGTAGTAACGATTTCTTTACTTCATACATTTACCATTTCAACTAAACTCCAACTGTTACGTTCTGTAATGCTGGTAAGCCCGTAGAAGTTTATAACTTGTTGTTCAATGTTTCGCAGGTTCTGCGTCTGCAACGCAAGTCGTTGGAACAGGTTCAGCTATTTTGGATTATTGCAATTCTCCCGACAACTGCACCCTTGAACTGAATACAAACTACACAGGCAGAATTTCAGTGCGACTGGGTATGTCACGATTTTTTAACTACACAGCCTCAAAGTTTACCGAATTCACAGTGTAAAACATTACCGAGCCGTTTTACTAATGCAGGCCAGGACCATTTAGCGTTGAGCGTAGATGTAAATGCTGTCGGGAAATTAAACCGAACGCTCGGAACACACAACTACGTTCCCACACCTGCCCTTCTGTACCCTAAAGGTAGCTCTCATGATTTCAGTTACTCTGTCTACTTTCCGGCAGAGGATTACAAGGACTTCCAAGGGGTATGTTTGTACATTCACATTTCGTTCAAGTTTATCTTAATCTTGTGTTAACGTAACTGACTTATGGTTTCCATACAGACGTACGGGATTCGAATAAGCGTTCGAGATAAGGATGATCAAGACGCAAAAAAATACGTGACAGAAACTTGTCGAGAGTTCCAAGTTACCATTAATGGCGGTAATTTAATGAGAACGAGCAGTGTCTTGATTGTGCTATTTATGGCAGCAGCCCTGATTTCTGGATGATTTATAGCGTGAATAATGAACGCAAGTATTGAAGAAACAAAATAAATAGTAATTTACAATAATGTTTTAATTACAATTAATTTCCCATTTCCCTTGCATGTCGACTTCACCTGGTATCCAGGTCCATGTAGGGCGTCTACCGTCGATCTCTACTCCGGGATACATGTACTCAGGGCCGTTAAAGTGTCCTGTTTTTATTAGGAAGCAATTTGCGCATGCATCATGTGCTGGTTCAATCTGCCATGTTTGAAATGAATCTGGAATAATTCGTGCAGATGCGTACACATTTCGGCGGTCGCAATCATATCTACCGGCGCTTCCTTTGAGCTGAAAGAGGCTGCTTCCGTTGTATTTTTTGTTGATTATACGGAAGGTCACCGTAGTGTCTTTTTCCAGAGAAGACTCCAACAGCCAGTGCCCCTCGTTGTCCGTTGCCAAGGTCGGCCATTCGCTGGTCCGTGTGAACACGTTTCCGTAACCCTCAGGCGTGTTTTTATTCTCTTCGGCGATGTAAAGGAAGCCGTTGTAGGCAACGTTTCTGATAGTGCAGTCTTGATTCCATAGCAACTGCTTGATTCCCGAAGGCAGCTGGTTCTTTACGTTCGCAAGCAAATCCCTACTGCCAGCAGCAGATTCATTTGATTCTAGCTGACGTAATTTCCAAGCAAGTTTTATCATATTCGAAGAAACAGCCCCGCCTGTTGCTTGCATGCCGTTAAGTTCATTCTGTAGACTTGAATATGCATTTATTTTGAGCGAATCTGACGGTAGAACCTCCACGAATTTGAACACATTATCCAGAGTGAGGACATCGTGAGCCACAGCAGTCCTAATGATCGATGGCAACCGGCTCTGAAGACTTCCTACCATATGGGAAGCCAAGGTGAAATTCTGTAAGCGACTGAAGTCACCAATACGAATCCGGCTACTAAAATCTACCATGAGGATCTCTACAAGGTTATCAACTTTTGACTTTAACTTCTGATATTCAGAAAGCACTGGTGGAGATAGCTGTTCCGGGACAATAGTAGAATTGTCATGTAAAATGTCAGACAGTACCACCATTAGAGGATCAATCAATTGTCCTCTGTTAGCTAGTTCGTCGAACAGACCTTCGCAAGCTTCCATACGTTGATCTGGAGTTGCCAGAATGCGAATGAATTGCACAATTTTATCAAGATTGTCTATTGCTTTTGCAACGAGAGCAGGATCATCACTTAGCTTTACACATTCGCTGACAGCACTTCGGAAGTTTCCGCTTTCGAAGGCATCCAGGCAACGATTCATATCAAAGCCCTTTTTTTGCTGAGAAGTACTATCCACCTTAGTCACCCCCTTGGCCTGGCCTGTAACAGTGTTACGGGTCACATTTTTCGACTTTGTTGGACTGAGCGATATGCACAGGAGAAAACTAGCACAAAAAGTTAGTCGAGAAATCCAGCGAAGTTTTGCCATTCTTGGAAAGTTTTCTAGCACAGCCCCTGTGAAGTTTGTCCAGTTTCACAAGAAACTAGCAGCCAAGACTGCCAGCAATAAATCTACCCAATTTCATTATTTCATAAGACTAATTATAAGTCAATTATAAACTGCATTATCGTCTCAGATCATGCATTTCTAATGAGAATTTAACGGTCATGACTTTCGCAGCAGAGCCCGTTCTATAACCCTCATTTCATTGTGTTGATAGATCCCGCACGGAACCTGAAAATAACATGTGTAGCACTGAAATAAAGATTATTCTTCCAAGCCATCAACAACTAGGTAAGCCCGATTTTATTAGCTTAGAGCTCATTAAGTACTAAATTTAAGCACTTAAGCACTGAAATATCACCATTCCTAGTAGTCTACCACATCAGTACATTGTTTTCGAGTTTCAACATGAAACAAATCGTAGGACAACGCTTTGGCCTTGTGTCTCCGTACAATCAACTGCACGATGTAAGTTCTTCCTGGCTTTAAACCCGTGATTGTATGATTCAGATAGTCCCTATTACACATAATAAAGCAAATCATATCTTAAAACCTTTCCTAATTTTCCATGGAAACGCCTCTAAAACTTAGAACGTACCCCTTCTTCTCAACAGACTTCTGAAGGCACAAGGAATGCGTCACATAAGGGTCGCTATTCAAGCTCCTCTCCACATCACACTGGTTAGGTTTCTTAAAATTAAAATTTCTTCTCCTCGTCTCCTCCTTGAAAAACATGCAGTACTCATTGTCCCTCGGTTCAGGTGATGGTTGCCAGAAAATCTTGACGGAGTCACAAGATCTTTTGCTCACATCTTCAATTAAAGCTGTATTGTCTGCAATAAGAAAAAGATGAAGATATTAAACCAGCCACAGCAGCTGTCCAAATCAATAAAAGTTCACTCTGTCAACGCCTTGCCCCTCCTACATATAATTACATGATGATGCTGATGATGTCCAGCTTGATCATCATCATCATCAACTAATTAGCATACAGAGCCCAGCAGAGCCGACGACTGCTTGCTGAGAGAGCAAAAAAAAGTTACACACACAAGTAGTAGTCCCTCCTTTGGACATTTTTTCCAAAATCAGATAAAATTTTACAGTCATTCACAAGTCACAAGTGAAAGGGCAGGGCTTTACGGAGGGGAAAAGTATGTTAATTATAATGATTGTTGTTGTAACTTACAGGGCAATTTGGGCAAGGGAAATCTCTTATTTTTCTTGCTCACAAAGACTTCCACCATAACGGGCTGAGAGGAATTATTATGATATGCTTGCTGATCCTCGCTCTGCCGAAACCGGATATAGTATCTGCCTTTGCCAGGCATGGCCATCTTAAAGATGTCAAAACTGTCAACGATTTCAGACTGGGCAATTGATTTGTACGCGTGGATAACTTGATAAGTGACCCTCCCTCCATTGCAGACCATGACGTACATACTAAGCTCGGAGCAGGGTTTCTTCAAATTAAATTTTACAAGGGTTGGCTGTCCCGGCGGAACGATTACTTTGGTCGGTTTAGAGTCAGTTATTCCATTTGGCAATTGTTGCTGCAAAAAAGACTCATTCGTATGCACAATTTAACCTCAATTATGTTGGCTAATAACGAGCAAATCATACCAGAAGAAACAAACGTGAAGCTGATCAATCGATTAATAGTTTACGACTTACCTTAGGCACCCTGTATTTCATTGTAGTCCTTACATAAGGATAAGTCAAATTTGTACTCGCATCTTTAATGAACACGTTAAAGTAATATAATTTTCCTTCTGTTAAATTATGAACGATATAATTCGTTTTCTTGTTTACACAGCCGATCGTAATGTCCCTGGCTCGCTCACGTTGTTCGTAGCCCTTGAGCGGAAAATGGCGCCCGTCAGATTGGACGAGATTTTGCGATGATGGCGGCGGTGAGTTCAGAACCACGCCACTAATTTTGTCTTCGTTGTTGTCATAATTGTAGTCAGTTTTCTTCTGATTACGAAGCCTTTTCTTGTACAGATGATCATAGAAAGATACGTGGGTCAAGTCCGGAGGAAGTACGCCATATTTGACCCCTTGTGCTGCACACAGTGATTGGTAGTCTTGTTGAGTGTTCACGACGATACAGTAACGCATGTTTTGTGGATTATAAGCACTGGCTTCCCATTTCACGTGAATGCGATGACCACGAAGTCGACGAACGACAATTTTCGGTTTGCGTATTCCAGGGTTAACTTCAGAAGGTTCTATGAAATTTGAGGAAATTCTTATGGGTTCTTTCCCGGTGGCTGCATATAAATGGACGTATGAATCGGAATAGAGAGCCTTGATGTCAATGCTGTAGATGCCATGGCGAGAATGAAGGTCATAATATGTTGCTGAGCGGTCTGTACGGAATGATTTCTGAAGCTGAGGATGTGGAAGACGATGGGACGTGTCTGAAAATGGAAGTGACAGGGAAAAGAACAAGTGCTAAAAGTCAACACTTGCTTATCTGACCTTCGACGAGAAATAATGATGAAGAGCTTACTTGTAATTGGCCAGTATCTTACTGTCCAAAATAATGGAGATGTACAAGGTGTCACGATGATGGATAGCACATTCCCTGGGATCTCATTCATGTAAACAAACCTGTCGAAGATCGCAATTATGAGTACACACGTGTAATGCCGAAAAGTTTAAGTTTTGAACAACTAACAATGAACACTTGTACCTTTTAGGTATCCCCAAATTTAGAAAAGCGGAGACGTAATGGCTATTAGGCAAGATCCTGGCGTGCAAAATCCCATCATCTGTTTTCGTCTCGAATAAGCCCCCTGTACTGGAATCCATCATCATGATGTCTTCCAATGTCACCTTATTTTTCACGGCCTCCTGTCCACTCGTCCTGCCCACCAGAAGAGTCATCATGGACAAGAAGACACAAAACTGTGAGTGAAATTTCAGTACTCTGCGTTTCATTTTCCACTGTAATAGTTCTATTACACTTTTAAAACAAAAAAATCACTAAATTGATGCAAGAATAGCCGTAGTGAAATGGTTGCGGATTCCTTTGTTCACTTAGCACTTGCAAGAGCACATGTGAAAATAGAAGAGACTGGAGTTGTTCTGCTTGTGTGGATTCCGTTCTGATGGAAGTTTAGCCATGAGATTTATTATTATTTTTATTATTTGCAGCCAAGTAACACAAGGACTGCTACTATAATAATGATGCTGCTGGTACTGGTCAGCTCATCATTTTCCTTTAATAACAATGACCAAGTCTGGTGGTGGGAAGGTTGGTCCGGAGTAACAATAATGACAGTGTAAATTGGAACAGAAAACAAAACAGCATGACTGGGGACTTTGCTTCTCTTAGAAGAACAACTGACATCACTACATGAATTTGCATCTCCGCTTAATTCAATTACGCACTCCCTTTTCCTCTTGAATGTGTCCGAACTTTGTAATATCAATCTTCTTCTTTTGTAATATGCTTTGTCCTTTTATGGTAAAAAAGATCAGAAGACCAACTTTAGTAAATTCAGCACCTTGTAGTTAAATAATAATTAATTACAGTAATATTTTTATGGTGAAGAAACGTTTATTGATATTGCACAGAGAGACGACCAGAAAAAAAGGAAGACATGGGGGAATGAGATACTGAAATTTGTGCCGGCTCCATAGCACCACTAACCACCTTTACTGCAACACATGTGCCCAGTCTTCATTCAGAACTACACTAATGACAGGGAACAGGTTGCTGGTGGATTATAATACACCTTCTTCTTGAGGAACTTGGACTTGTGCTTGTGTGCTAGTAAATAAGGAGCCTTGTAAATGAAGAACACTTCTTACTTATGGACAAAAGTTACAAGAGAAAGAGATGAGCCAGGGACAAGAAAGATATTTCATAGACTCCTTAAAAAACTTCTTATATGCATAAAAGCAACAGAGAGAAATGGCTTTTGCTGAACAGCTGAAAAAAAAACTGAAAAGACAGAGTACTCAAGAATCTTTAGTGCAAGTTGTAGTTGTGGTGGAATGCTTTAAGGACTTTGGAAATTTGTTGCAGACGTGTTAAACATTTAGCTTCCAACTGACTTTTTTTACGATCTTGCGTAACGGGAGCGTAACGAATCTGGAAATTATGTTCGTCTCCAGTTTTACTACCTTCACTCCTATACTTCAGCAGCTGATTGTTTTGATTCTCACAGAAATTTTCAGTTTGTAGCTTTGCCAGGTATGCAAAACGGGCTGTTTCTCTAGAATATCCCAGTAAATCTATCCTTTGTACACACGTAGCAGAAATAATGAATAATCTCCACTACTGACATACATGTCACGGGCAATTTAATTCCATGTTGATCAATAGTAATGACGTGTAAATGTCATCACTATGGGTCAATTCCATTCTGCTCCCATTATAAACCAGAGCTGTTTCTACGACTCCAGTCTTTGTTTTTGGAGATGGATAAATTAACTTGTATCATAGCTGTGAAGACAGAAGAGATTGACATTTGAATGACCTCGTTTGTCTGTAACCCGCATTTATGATAGGCATCTACAATCTCATGTTACCATAGCTTTGTGTTTTACATTGTTACCGCTTTCTTTATGTATCTGATAATGGCAAGAGTATAGTGCGGGACAGTTAATGGATGTGTTTGTTAATTGAACTGGATCTTGTCTATTGGTCGTAAGAGGCGGCCACTCTACCTGTGTAGGTTTTCCCTCTCCGACATTCTATTGAACAAATAGGCAAAGGTTGAGACGAGCTAATAAGCACTAAATTATTTTCTGAAGATCAGATTAAGTTTTTATTGTTGTTTGTTCCTACACTTGTTGTCAAAACAAATTTAAATAAAGGCAGTAAATCATGCAACAAAGAGTTCTGTGATGGGAAAAGTATGCGATGAAGAAGAAGAAAGAGTCGTTATGAACAACGAGAAGAAGATGAAGATGAGTATAGTAGAAGAAGATGATGAAGAGGATGATGAGACGACTCCCTTAGTGTCTTCCACTGCTGGAGTTCAGACTTACAAGGACCCACACATACACACATTTGTGCACATGGGTGCAGTGTATATTTCCCATTTAAATACATACACATAAGCAAAAGCACTTGAACAGTTTTATGCAATCATCTCACGATCTGGAGGGAGCTAAAAAATATCAGGAGATGCATCATGGATGGTAAAAACTGTACTCATTCTTATGTACTTCTTTGTGTAACATGAAAAATTATCGGCAGGACAATGTTTGTAGTTACTCCCTGGAGAAAAAAGAGGTTATGTGTGTGTGCTATGCAAAAGAACAAGTTGTACAAAAGCGTGACCTTTACATGTAAATCTGAATAAAGAATTATTATTATCATGATCATCACACACATACTCACACGAGCTAACAAGGAGGTGGTGCTCTCCACTTGTTTCCTCGCAGGATAATAATGACTGTAATATCAAGGATTTAAAAGGATTCCCATGGGGCAAGTGTAGTAAAATTTGCTCAGGGCTCAGCAGGTTCACATAGACAAAGTTTAATACTAAACTTACCATCATTTCATTTCTGCACCGGGAGCATCTTGTAGCTTGTTGCATCTATCCACTTTTGAACCTATCAATGGCAGCCTGCTGCTATACATACAAAGCGGTCTGCTTCTTGTCCATTAACACACCCTAGTAATTTTCATCGTCATTATTATTATCACCCTCACACATCTTAAAATTGGCCATTTTCGCATAAAAGCTTTTAAGAATATCTTTCATATCCCGCATGCTGCCTTCCCCTGGAGGGAATTTTATGGCTTGTTATTATGAAACGTTCTTTTTTCTGTGTTGCAAGAGACGGACAAGTGTGTGGAGTTACGTTGGAAAATAATTAGCTTCTGGCTGACCGGCGAATGCAATAACAATGATTAGACGGGGATGAGGTGAGAAACGGAAAGCATGTGCTTAAAATTGGACAAGGACCATATAAATACAATTATACATCCTTCCTGTATCCTCAAAGGTTGCCTTTGGCAAAACAAGTTACTATGGTAGTAATGTCCACTAACTGGGGAGTCTTGACCGTTTAGTGTAAA